>PITA01010016.1:0-36248 GCA_004023965.1 Spilogale gracilis
AACCAACTGAGCCACCCAGGCGCCCCTCTTATCTGTATTTCTTGATCCCTCTGCCTCAATGGTCTCAACCTCTGTGAGTTTAAGCAATCACTCTGTACCCTGCAGTAACAATACTAATCCTGTCTCTAGGGTGGGTGCAAAAGCAGTTAAAGATTTAACTGCACCACCCAACTTCCTCATGTGGGAATAATAAAAGCCTGGGACCCTTGACAGTCAAATATAGAGAGAGGAAGACTGAGAGAGGAGGAGGAAGAGCAGAGCGAAGAGACAAAGCCATGAGACTGAGAGTCTGAGAGACGGAGACACAGACACAGAGAGAAAGAGGGAGAGCCTGCGCAGAGAGAGGCAAAGGAAGAGAGAGCGAAGCAAAAGACAGAGAGCAAGAGATAGGGAGACAGACTGAGACAGAGAGAGACAGCAACAGAGAGAGAAACAGAGAAGCAGAGAGAGCAAGAGAGACAGAACCAACTGTTTGCCTAAAGCTAGATTGATGTAACTAAAGGCTTTACATAAAGAACCCTGAAGACACAGTTTTTAGGAGAGGAGATCCCCACACCACTCTTCGAGTCCGGTCTCCTCATTTTATCGACTCCATCACCACCTTCGGGGAACCCCGACCGTTACCGTTGCCGGGGCCGGCTCCCGGCAATGCACTCGAACTCCATCCTGCCATTGCAAATGGCAAGATTTCATTCTTTTTGATGGCTGAGTAAATAGTCCATTATATGTATGTATACATATACATACATATATATACACACCATATCTTTTTATCCATTCATCAGTTGATGGAAGTTCGGACTCTCTCCATAATTTGGCTGTTGTTGATAATGCTGCTATAAACATTGGAGTGCATGCATCTTTTTGAATCTGTATTTTAAAAAATATTTTAAAAATTATTTATTTATTTGACAGAGAGAGAATGAGAGAGCACAAGGAATAGGAGTGGTAAAGAAAGAGGGAAAAGCAGTCTCCCCACTGAGCAGGGAGCCTGATATGGGGCTTGATTCCAGGACCCTGGGATCATGACCTGAGCCAAAGATAGATGCTTAAGTGACTGAACCACCCTGGCATCCCTGTGGTTTTTTTTTTTTATCTTTTGGGTAAGTACTAGTAGTGCAATTGCTGGATTGTATGACAGTTCTATTTTTAATGTCTTGAGGAACCTCTATACCGTTGTCCACAATGGCTGCACCATTTGCATTCCTACCAACAGTGCAAGAGAATTCCCCATTTTTTGCATCCTTGGTAACACCTGTTGTTTCTTGTGTTGTTAATTTTAGCCCTTTCTGACAGGTGTGAGATGGTATCTCTTCATGGTTTTCATTTGTATTTTCCTAATGATGAGTGATGTTGAGACAGCTGCTGTTTGGCATCCCTTTCCCAAGACGAGGCATTTTAATCCCCATGGATCAGTTAGTATCAATCTGAAGAGTTTCAAGACCATTGTTTTCATTTTTTCCATTATCTCACCTCCGTGCCTTTGCACAGGCTCTTCCCTCTGCCTGGAATACCGTTCTCATGGCCCTTCCCTTGGCTTATTTCTACTAGTCTTTCAGAGGTCAGGTTTGAGGTCTCTTCCTTAGGAGCCCCTAACTTGACTTAGATGTATTTTTAGCACTCTGTACTTCTGTTACTGGAGCCCTTTCCATTCCATCTTGCAATTTTAGTTTGAATAACTCTCTCCACCACTAGGCTATACATTTTTTCTTAGTATTTTTAAAAAAATATTTCTGTTTTATATTTAAATCTTTCATTCACATTGATTTAATTTGGTGTAAAATGTGAGGTAGAGGTCAACTTAAGAAAGAATCCTTCCCTTAATCTTTTCCTTACCTACATCTGGAAGATCACTACATACTCATTCAACATTTATGAAGGGACCACTGGGTATCAGGCACAGTAGTTGATGTGGGGGATGATAAATGCATGCTACTGTTCCTGGCCTCAAGAAGGCTACATTCAGTTGGAAAAGACCTAAATACAAATGAACAGTCATTAGTCAGACCATGTGAAATTGCCATTTTTGTAAACTAAGAATGGCCAAATATTGGCAATTTCATGTGGTTTAATCCAATGCAAAATAAACACAACCTCTTAACTTGACTTTCTCTGAACATGGAGCTGGAGACAGACACATGTATGTACAGGCAGTTTATTTAGAAATGATTCAAGGGAGCAGTAGAAAGGGAGGGACCAAGGGAGTGAAACAAGGAAGGAGAGAAAGCCAGAACACAAGGATGCTTGTGGAGTTGGCCGTTGCCGCAGCCACTGGCGCTCGGTTCACTGGAACTTCTAAGGACCTTGATGAAAAGTGAGTCAGAACGTCCTGCCCAAAGGGTGGAAAGGGAAACTTTATCGTTGGGTAGCTCCAGAGTGTTCACCTCCCCAATATTTCTTCCATTTGGCCTATGTGTGCATTTAGTGGGTTCCTATGGGTGTTCCATTCTTGGCATCAGAGAAGGCAGGGAGGGGCAAGCGGTATGGGCCGAGGAGATGGGCAGTCAGATCACACCTGTGCACAGCTGGTTGAAGTGGGGTTGGCGCTAGTAGCTGCCCCAGTGGCTGGAGTAAGAGACGAGGCTGAGACAGTGGGAAGGGATGTTGGGTCCAAACAGCAGTAGTGGTACATCTGAGGACGGTGGCTGATTCCATGGAAGTTTGGCTGGGAGGGAGAAGAGCACAGGGACCAGGGAAACAGAAGAAAGGAGGGTTGCATGGAGGCTTCCAGAACTGATGGGTACCCTCCAGGTGGAAGGGGGCTGCGATTGGGCACTCCAGGTGGAGGGAGGAGTGTGGGCTAGAGGCCCAGAACCTGCTACTTCTGGAGAACCTGAAGTCCTTTGATATGGCTGCATTACGAAGCCTGGGGCTGAGAGGTGGGATGTGGCTGGACAGATAGGCAGGGTTAGATCACGAAGCTGATTTGGGAGTTGTATTACTTTGCTTGGTCAGCCACCACAAAATACCACAAACTGGGTGGTTTGAACAACAAAAATTTATTGTCTCCGTGTCCTGGGGGGCCACAAATCCAAGATCAAGATGTTGGCAGGGTTAGCTCCTTCCGAGGGATGTGAGGGAAATCTGCTCCCAGCCTCTCCCCTAACTTCTGGTGGTTTGCTGCAGTGTCTGGCATTCTTTGTCTTGTGGAACCTTCACCCCGATCTCTGCCTCTGTCTTCACAAGTTGTTCTCCTTTTTGCGTGCCGGTCTTTCCGTGTCCCTTTTCTATAAAGATACTAGTCATATTGAATCAGCACCCACCCTAATGATCTCATTTTGACTGGATTATCTCTCTAAAGATCTTATCTCAAGAATTAGGTTCTATTCTGAGGTCCTGGGGGGTTAAGACTTCAACATATGAAATTGAGAGAGGGGCACAATTCAGTCCATCAGCAAAGGGAAATCAGATAACATGTTGGGAGTCAGAAGTTGAACCAAATAGGCTCTCCTGGGCTCTGCTGAGCTCTCCTTGCTCCCCATCTCCCCACACTTTTCCCTGGGCTCCAGGGGCTGAGTACCACTTCTGTGCTTGGATTTCTTTCCCCTCCCCAAGCTCCCTGTGGCATTCAGGATGGCACAGCAGTTATGTGGGGCTGGGTGTTTGACCACAGGGTTTAGGAAATGTCTTTAAACATCTGAATCTGCAACATCTTTCCCAAGCTAGGTCACTTTGGTTTAAGTTTTATCCCTTGGAGTTGTCATAACCCTTTCACTAGGGCTTGTGTGTATGTGTGTGTGTTGTTAAAGAAGGTTGGTGCCAATGAGCTTGGGCTTTGTTGGGTAGGAACTGAGGAGACACTGGAGAGTTTTCAGGCAAGAGTGGCATGATGAGTGGTTTTTTTTTTTTTTTTTTTTTTTTTTTTTTTTTTTTTTTTTTTTGTTTTTTTTTGTTTTTATGATGAGTGTTTTTGAGAGATCATTCTGAAAGCAGGAAGAAGGGATTTGAAGAAGTCAACCCTGGAGGCAGGAAGCCCAGGCAAATGTCTCATGCAGTGATTCGGATGAGGAGCAAGCAGAGCCTTCTCACGAGACGGTGTGAGCAGGCTCCCACACACACCTGCTTTTCTTCTTCCTCTCCACTGACCCAGATTCAACCCAGATTTGGCCCAAGATCTGGCCAAAACTCCAGCTTGCTACAAAACCTTCCAAGTACCCCATTGGTACTATAAATCCTTCAAACCTTTTAGTTGATATAAGTCCTTAACACCTGTCTAATGTGATTGTTTGATTCCATCTTTTATTTTTAGTAGATTGTTTCATCAACAGTCTGGTCAACTCTTTGAGGGCAGGGAGCTTGCTTAGTACCTTTGTATTTTCTGACAGTACTTAGCATCATTTTTGCACATGAAGTACTTAATATTGTGCTGTCGGTTTAGTTCCTTTTTGGATAAATTAGCCCGATGTAGTTCTGTCATCTTCATCTGTCCCCATCCCCTAAAGAAGAGCACAAAAATACCAGTCTGGTTCCACACAAATGAGAGTTTGTTGTGTTTACAGGGCTCACATGCCACTGACTTCGGGGACTGCCAAACTCATTTAGCGTGACCTTGGCACACACTGTTCACATCTTCAGACTCTCTTTCTTTTCTTTTTTTTTTTTTTTTTAAGATTTTATTTATTTATTTGACAGAGAGAAACACGGCGAGAGAGAGAATACAAGCAGGGGGCATGAGAAAGGGAGAAGCAGGCTTCCCGCCCAACAGGGAGCCCGATGTGGGGCTTGATCCCGGGTCTCTGGGACCATGACCCGAGCCGAAGGCAGTCGCCCAACCAACTGAGCCACCCAGGCGCCCCCAGACTCTCTTTCTTTGAAAAGCTCATCCTTTGCCCTCAGAGTCTTTGGCAACCCACACCCAAGCATCGTTACTGTATGGCATTACTTGCCTCCCCTGAGTCACCTTGTCTTTCTCTTATGTGGGAGTTCTATCTACCTGTTGAATTTTGAATGAAAACCCAGTGAACAGAAGGTCTGTGCTGAATTCTATATTTTGTTCCTTGCTGGGCTTCCATGAATATAAAACACCAACACAAAGGGGAGAGTCATCATGTAGAGATCAACACCATCCATATTTAATGGGAAGGGAACCAGACCTCAGAGATGGGAAAAACCATGTTAGAAGAAGGCCAAGTTCAGTAACTTGCCCACGCTTACTGAGTTGAGCTTCTGGAAAAAAAAAGGTGGGGGGGGGAAGGGAATTGGGGCACCTGGGTGGCTCAGAGGGTTAAGCCTCTGCCTTCGGCTCAGGGCATGATCTCAGGGTCCTGGGATCGAGTCCCACATCGGGCTCTCTGCTCAGGGGGGAGTCTGCTTCCCTCTCTCTCTCTGTCTGACTCTGCCTACCCCGTGATCTCTCTCTCTCTCTCTCTCTCTCTGTGTAAAATAAATAAATAAAATCTTTTAAAAAATGAATATATATCTTATAACATTTTTCTGATGTGTATATTGTCATTTTAATTTGTAAGGAGAAAAATAATGCAAACAAGTAAGGGATTAAATAGTGATTGGTAATCAGGAGATTTCCTGGGGTACAAAAGTGGGGACAGGGATCCACATCCTTCACCAAGAACCTAAGGTCTGTGTGACTGGGCTGGCCTCATGCCCACCAGTCTCTTTCCTTAAGGGAAGACACTGGAACACTCACAGTCCCTACTCTCTACTAGAAGGTCCTGGATTGCAAGGCAGAGACACCCAGAGCCAGAAGCACAGTGGTCTCCCTACCTGTCACTGGGTATGTGGCTCCTGATGTGGGACCCACCGGTGGCCATTGGCAAGGCTGTCCTAGTGAAAGTACGTCTCCGCAGTTTCTTCCCTGGTCCTTGGTGGTTTTTGACTTTCTGAGGAAGCTCTTCAGTGGCAACGTGACCAGTAGCAGTAGCTTCAGTTATCGCACCTGTAGTTCTCAGTAGCTATGGCTTCCAGAATCCCTTTCAGGGTTCCTGGGATCTCCATTATGTCTCCAGACTCTCCAGTAGTTGGCACGTCTCTCTGCAGCTGGCAGACATTATGGCTTTTTCTGCATCAAATATACAAATAAATACATGTTTATAATACCTGCATCAATAGATATAAAACAGAGTCTTACAGGTTGTCTGGGTGGCTCAGTTGGTTTAGGGGCCAACTCTTTTTTTTTTTAAATTTTAATTTTAATATTTTTTCAGTGTTCCAAGAGTCGTTGCCCATTCCCCACACCCAGTGCTCCATGCAATAGGTGCCCCCAGTACCCACCACCAGGCTCTCCCATCCCCCTACCCCCTTCCCTCCCAGTCCCTCAGTTTGTTTCTGTGTCCAAAGTCTCTCTTGTTTTGTTTCTCTCTCTGAATTACCCTACTTCCCATTTACTTTCCTTCTCCCACTGTCCTCCAGGTTACCCCTCATGCACCGCAAGTAAGTGAAACCATGTGATACTTGACTTTCTCTGCTTGGCTTATTTCACTCAGCATAATCTCTTCCAATCCAGTCCATGTTGCTACAAAAGTTGGATATTCATCCTTTCTGATGGAGGCATAGTATTCCATTGTATAAATGTACCACATCTGCTTTATCCATTCATCTGTTAATGGGCACCTTGGCTCTTTCCACAGTTTGGCGATTGTGGCCATTGCTGCGATGAACATTGGGGTACATATGGCCCTTCTTTTCACTACATCTGTATCTTTGGGGTAAATTCCCAGTAGTGCAATTGCAGGGTCATAGGGTAGCTCTATTTTTAATTTTTTAAGGAATCTCCACACTGTTTTCCAAAGCGGCTGCACCAGTTTACATTCCCACCAACAGTGTAAGAGGGTTCCCCTTTCTCCGCAGCCACTCCAACACTTGTTGTTTTCTGTCTTGTTAATTTTGGCCATTCTGACTGGTGTAAGGTGGTATCTCTGTGGTTTTTATTTGAATTTCCCTAATAGCTAGTGATGCTGAACATTTTTTCATGTGTCTGTTAAGGGGCCAACTCTTGATTTCAGCTCAGGTCATGATCTCAGGATGATGAGATCAAGCCCCGTGTTGGTGTCTCTGATCAGCACAGAGTCTGCCTAAGATTCTCTCTCTCCCTCTGCCCCTCCCTACCCCCATCAAACAAACAAACAAACAAACAAACAAACAAACAAACATTTAAATAAAAACATGGAGTCTCACCGTTGTCCCCTGTTCCTGTTTACACACACTCCTTTTGCACTGGACATGGAAGCATCAATGAGTATCTATCTAGAAAGATCTATGAAGTTCCCAACCTACACTCAGTGGGACCATGGATTACATTCTGATTCTCACTGCTGCTTCCTCATTTAAATAGTTTTCCATTTATTCATTCTTTTAGCCACCCACTCAGTATTTATTGAGCACCTACTATGTGCTCAATAATTGTGCTAGGGACCCTACCCTGGAGAGTTGGACCTAGTGCTCCTATTCAAGGTGCTCACAGCCTAATAATAATTGTTACTATAACAACAGCAACAATAAAAAATACTAGTAAGATGCTTAGTATGTGCCATTTCTCAATATCATTAGGTAAATACTCTCATTGTTCCCCACTTTCAAGTGAGAAATCAGGGCCCGGAGACATACGGCCGCCCATGTTCACACAGCAAGGCAAGTAAATGGGCCCTCTGTTTCATGTCCTATCCCAGTGGGGCAGGGAGACACCCATGCAGAGCATGCTCTCATGAGGGGTGTGATTCAACCCTGACCTGGTTATACACTTGCACCCCCACCTCATTCTAGGGTTTTCCAGAGGTAACACCATTTAAAAAGGAAAAAAAACAGTTGTTTTTAAAAGAAACTAACAGGTAAGCAGTAACAAAACGAGAAAGCCCTCCAAAACGGGAAAAACATTCAGCTTTAGGATTAACGTAACTGTTCCATGTGTCTCCAGCCCTTCTGAACTCACTCTTATTATTGGAGAAAAGGACTTTACAGTGTTGAATTAGGACGAGTCAGAAAGATCTGTGATTGCTAAGCTCTCAGAAACCTTCTCAGGGTAGAAGAGACTAGGCGCATGGAGCCCGTCTCCTTGCATCTGGGGGGACGGCTTTCTGCAGACGTGGATGGGAGACCTGAAGTGAACCATGCTGCTCGGACTAGGGTTGGCAGAGTCGCCCTCCCCCCGTCCCCCTCACCCATCCCAAATGAGCAGCTCTTTGAATGGGAAGCGATACCAGATCTCCTAGTGCCAATCTCTCAAAAACGGAGAGAGGGCATTTAAATGTATATCAGATGACCAGCAGTTTGAGAGGCTTCATCAGTGTACACTGTGGTGACAGTCATGTGATACCATAGTCCTCATCAGCTGTGTCAATGCAGAGAAGAAAGGAAAAAGGACAGTGCAACAACCCCCCCCACGCCCCGCCCCCTCAGGTTTCATGAGATCAAAAGAAGTCCTGAGCAGTTGACCTGTGCAGCCTGTTAGTTTGCGGTCCTATAGCGATGACAGCCTGTGGTGGGTTCCTGTCTTTTGGGTGATCATCTGCTATGCTGATCAGCTGAGAACACTTGCTCTGAGAGCTCAACCCTCCTCGTGGTATTTTTCCACACCCGGCTGGGGCATGACAGAAGTTTTTTCCGTCAGCAAGAATAGAAGATGATGCCAAAAGGAAAGAGCTTAATGAGTTCTTGGCAGTGAGTCTGTACTTATTTCTAGAAGAAAGGTCTTAGGTTCCAGTGTGGTTTTGCAAAGCAATAATTTTTTGTTGGCTTCTTCATGGCCATACTTTTCCTAACTATGGGGAAATGGTGATAGTAAATCTCTAAGTAATATAAGGCATTTAATGGAAATCTTTTGTTTGAGGCTAAGAGATTTAGGGGGGCTTTGCCAATTATTTTTTTCCTTCATTTCAATTATTATCTTTCCCTTTCCCTCTCTCTTCTTCTGGGACTCCCATGGTGTATCTGCTGATATGACTGATGGTGTCCAACAGGTTTCTTAGATATTTTTTTTTCATTTTTTCCTCATTCTTTTTCTTTTGTTTTCTCGGACTGAATAATCTTGATTGACCTATCTTTAAGTAGTCAAGTTTTAATTCCAGTTATTGTACTTTTCAGGTCCAGAATTTCTATTTGGTTCCTTTTAATAATTTCTCTCTTTATTGATATTCTCTTTTTGGTCAGACACTATCCTCATGATGTCCTTTAGCTTTTGAACACCTTTAAAATAGCTGACTCAAAATCTTTTTCTAGTAACTCCAGTGTCTGGGCTACCTCAGAGATAGTTTCTATTGAGTGCCCCTGCCCCCTCCCCCATGTATGGACCTTATTTTCTTCTTTCCTTCCATATCTCACAATATTTAGATGAAAACTGGACAGGTTGAACATTGTAATGTGTGACTTTGGAAATAGGATTCTCTATCTTCCCCAGGGTCTTTTGTCTCTGCTTGCTTCTGCTATTTGTTTTTTAGGGGCTTTTCTGAGCCAGAGTTCAAGTCTATTTTTTTGTCATTTGTGATCCTTGAAGTTCCTGTTCTGTTAATCTCCTGGTCACGCAATGAGGGGACACGCGTTTCCTTCAGTGTTTGGAAATCAAATATCTCCCGAGTTTTTGCCCAGGGGTTCTGTGTGTGTTGGGGTGCACCGTCAGTCCTCAGCCAAGCAGTTTGTAACCCTGCTTTAGTCTTCACTTCCTGCATGTGCAGAGTCTGGATCAGCCAGGAGTGAGGATGGAAGGCCTTCTCAGGTCTTCCCTGAATGCATGCACAGTCCTGTTTTTGTGGACGTGGCTTTCCAGATTATCAGGGATACACTGGAACTTTTCAAAGCCTTTGTGCCCCAAGGGTAATATTTTCCAGCCTTTCTTCCATGCTTTTTATTTTTTTAAATCTTAAAAAATGTTTTATTTAGTTAAGTAATCTCTACCTCCAGCATGGGGTTCGAACTCATGACCCCAAGATCAAGAGTCACATGTTCCTCTAACTCAGCCAGCCAGGCACCTCTCCTCTATGCTTTTTAATCTATTGTCTGTTCTAGTTGTAAATTGTAAATGTTTTTACAACACTGTAAATGTTTTTGACAGATGCCCCTTGGGTAATGGTTATAGTGCTGGGTGTGTTCCAGTTAGGGGAGATAAAACAGGCCCTCTGAGGGGTGTCTGGATGGCTCAGTCAGTTAAGCATCTGACTTCAGCTCAGGTCATGATCTCAGGGTCCTGGGATTGAGCCCCACATTGGGCTCCCTGCTTAGTGGGGAGTCTGGGCCTCCCTCTCCCTCACCTGTCCCCCTACCCTCACTCATGCTCCCCCCCAAATAAATAAATTCTTAAAAAAAGCAAAAAAACCATGTCCTTCGAGTGAGGCTTCCATGGAGACACCAGATAGATCACCCAGGAAATTCTTTGCAAATTAGAATGGTTTTCTGCTTGCTCAGTTAGCAGCACCCGTATTGGGACTGTGGGCTATTACTTTCAAGGCAACTGTTAAGTTGAGGACAGGCAAGGGGACTAGAGTAAATTAAAATGCCCCAGAGCTTACTGTTCTTACTGAGAGTCAGCCCTTTTTGTTGATTGACTGCCCCCCAAACTGTAGCCAGCTATTGGTTTATGTCCAGAGTTCCAGAAAAAGTTGATTCTGATAGGTTTTTTTTTGCCAGTGTTTTAGTTGCTTTCATGGAGGAATGCACTCATACCATTTCTTACTCTGACATTTTCACTGGCACCACCTTGCCTGTTTTTCTCAAGGGGTTGTTAGACCTTATTCTTGTGCTCTTAGAAGTTCTATATTTGTGATCTTAGCAATAAATAGTTTTGCCCAGTTCATCTTTTGGTATTTTACTTTGTTCATGGTGTTTTGACCTCTACAAAAGTTTTTGGTTATTATGTTCTCAAATTTATTAACCTTTCATATGGATTTGAGCTATAGTGAGAAAAATTGCCCTTTGTGCTAATTCCAGAGCTATTTACCCATGTTTTCTTAAAGTATTTATATAGGTTTATGTTTTACCTGTAAATCTCTAATCCATTTGGCTTTTAACATAGTATGTAGTGTGAAAAACAGATCTACTTTTATCTTTTTCATACAGCCAGCCTCTCACACTGTTAGTGTGAATTTTTCCTGACTTGAGATGCTTCCTTTATTGTATATGAAATTTCCACGTGCAGTTAGGCCTAGGTCTGGATTTTCTATTCTCTTCCATTGGTTTCTCTAGTCATGTGCCAATGCCATGCTGGTTTTTTTGTTTTTTTTTTTTAACTTATAGAGGCTTTATTATTTTTTTTATTTTTTAAAGATTTATTTATTTATTTATTTATTTATTTATTTATTTGACAGAGAGAAACACAGGGAGAGAGGGAACACAAGCACAGGGAATGAGAGAGGGAGATGCAGGCTTTCCACCAAGCAGGGATCGATCCTGGGACCTCGGACATGATCTGAGCCAAAGGCAGAAGCTTAACAACTAAGCCTCCCAGGTGCCCCTAGAGGGTGTATTTTATATAAGCTAATTCCCTATCCTCCTCATGCTGTTTTTCTTTTTTTTAGGTTTTCTCCCCTGTATCTTATTGTTTATTATTCTTCCAAATGAACTTTGTAGTACACTTACTTTGTGCCAGACAAAAATTCTGATGATGTTTTATATTGGAATTGTGTTAAATTTATATATTGCCTTCATGATAACCGATATGCCAAAACATGCTGTATTTCTGTACTTTTTTGAGTTGACTTTTGGAACATAAAGGAATGCTCTATAGTTTTTCCCGTAATGATTTTGGGCATTTTTTATTAAGATTGCACCTACATATTTTGATATCATAAAAGGGGCATTCTCTTCCATTCTAACTGGTTCTTCTTTGTATATATAAAGCCTTCTAATTTTGGCACATTGATTTTATAATCTGCCATTTTATTCTTATATGTAATAGCTTTTCTATAGCTTTATATATAATGGATTCTTTTGGGTTTTCCAAATATAAAATAATATCAGCTTCTAGGATATTATGTTTTGGTGGTTTTAGCAAGGACTGGGAAAACTCCCTTTTAAGAGAGTTCTGGACATTTATTTATATTAATAAGACCTATACACCAAGGTAATCTCTTACCCACTTCAGCATTTCTTATGGTGTTACTATGATTTTAGGCCTAAACTAGCCTCCGCCAGAGAATTTGAAAAGTGACATTATTGGGATCCTTCTTGTCTACAAATACACATGTGTAAACACAACACAGACACACATCATCTGTTTAGCTTTTGAGAAATAAATGTGTGTGCAGAGCTGAAGATGTGCCACGCCATGAAGTTACCAGGTAAATCAGGGCCCTATTGCTGAAACTGACCACCGGCCCCTCACTGTGGTTCGCCAAAAGTGAGATAATATTTCCTGGCCTTGTGATGAAGCTTTTTACTTTCTCAGGGTGATTTTGTGCTTTGCATTCTTTTTTACTATAACATTTCTCATCTGGTGCTACCTGGGGGCGGTGGCGAGCCCATTCCCATTTCCCACAAAACAGGGTTCCCCGGGCTAGTCAGCTGGCTAAGGGAGGAGCAGGGATTAGAACTCAGATTTTCTGTCTTAATGTCTGTTTTTCCAACATGCTCAAATACCTGCAGACCCTTTTGTTGCTATTAAAGCCCATTTCTTACCTTCCCTCAGAGGAGTCCGGAACAGCTGCTCAGCATCCCCTATTATAATATCTCTTCATATGTATGAATCCTGTGATTTTGTTTCCTTCCAGCTTCCCCTTCGGCAGGTTAAATCGCCTGGATTCCATTCCTCATAGAGTTTATCTCCTACCTCTTTTGTCAGTTTTAACAAAGAGGTTGTGACTCTTGGGTCCCTGCTCAACAGAGCTCTTCCTCATTATTTTGTAACCTTTATACCTTCTTCCAGGGGGAGTTAAATAAAGCCTGTGGATTTTTGATATGAATGTGTGGCAGGCTCGTGCTCACACAGGAAGGTTTCCAAGCAAGGCTCGCTGATGAAAGCCTCGCTCCAATGATGGAGGCTCATTCACGGCAGATGAAAGGCAGAGCTCCTCTGCTCCTTCCAAAACCCACAAATGGGGACGGTGCCCACATGAAGGGCCAAATTCCAGAGCAAGTCCTGTTTTAGCAGGAGGAGATAGGTTGTAAAGAGAATATTGAGAAACTAGGAACCACTGACTAATTACTTCAGGTGAATAATTCTTTTTTGGAAAAAAAATTTATGTTCTTCCAGCTTGTTAATCATGTATAAAAATTATCCTTGACCTAGAATTTCATTATTGCACCTGAGCCAGCCTGAAAATTAGAGAAATTAAGTAGCATAACATATAAGTAGTAAAAAGGAGAATAAACCTTGAGAGTTAACAGCTACGCCATGTTCTGGATGTTAAAGCGTGAAGCGTGTCAAACATGCTTCAGTCATATTTTAAAAATGGCACCAGAATCTCCTTCTCTTTTGGCATCCCCAGGTTCTCTTCCTAGCCCCTTCTCTCTGCACCCACAGAGAAGGTGCCAGATTTGGATGATAGGAGGGCATCAACCTCAACCGAGTTACTTGCTTGCTTTCTTTCTTTCTAGGAACAATAAGCAGCTATCACAGTCCTTCAGAGAGCACTGGTCTAGGAGTCAGAGAAACGTGGTCATGCCTTATATGAGCACCTCCTAAATCATCTCAACACCTTTATTTTGCAGAAGAAAGACCTGAGGTCCAGACAGGGCAAGGACTCTCTTGGTGCCCCATCTCCACGACTGGAGCCTGGTGCACTCTCTTTCATGGTTTCTCTGGCTCAGTGTCCACATAATATTTGTAGGAGGCTATATTCTGCTTTGGGCTTGGCTCCAGACATTCATCTAAAGGTAATTACATCTCTAAGATTGAATACCTATGTGGAGTTGTTAAAATTGTGTTCTCAAAAATGGGGGTAGTGGTGTGTTTTTACAGAACTAAAACCATCTGTAGACGAGGCTTATTTTCCCAGAAGATTTAAGAATCAAGTCACAAACCAGATGATTAAAAAATGTAAAGATTAATTCAATTATCATATAATTCCAAGTATTTAAATCCTATTTTGAGAATTTTTTTTGCTTCCATTTTCCTTTCTTTATCTTATTTAATATGAGTCATTTTATTGTTCTCTAGAGGGTATAACTTTTAAATGTGTTAAAATGTTATATCACATTTTCCCTTATAACATGAAATTTAATTATATTGCATTTAATTCAGTTAAATGTTCATTTTCAGACCCAGTTTGTGTTTTACAAGTTACTGGAAAGAGAACTTCTTTTTCCTCCTCATTCTTTTTTCCTTTAGTTCTCCTTCCCTTCTTCCTTCTACTCTTTCTCCTAAAGTAAATTCTTTAACGTTATCTGTTGCTCCCAGGTGTTCCAAAGTGTGACACCTTGGAGCTCAGAGTGGCTGGCGAGGTGCTCCTGTCTGGAGGCTCTTGGCCTGTGGTTTACTTGCACATGTGAAGCCCTAGGCAAGCTTTTGTGGGGAGCTTTTTTGGGGAATCTTGAAACTGGGCAAAATTCTGTGTTCATGTGCATTTCTTTGGGAAGAGGGTTTGTTTATAGCTTCATCAAATTCTCAGAGGTGTCCTCGACCCCAAAGGTTAAGTGGGTGTCATTGATGAGAAAAGCAATGCCCAAGAAGTGCAAACGACTCCTCCAAGACCACATAAATGTGTAGTGACAGACCAAGAAGTACGCTCTAGGTTTGTTGGCTTCCAGTCCAAGGCTTTTTCTGCTGCATTACGAAAACAGGCTTAGTTTCCATTTTAATGGAGTCACTGTACATATAGTCTTTATGCCTTCTTTTTTTAAAGAAGATTTTTATTCATTTACAGAGAGAGAGCACAAGTAGGGGGAGCATCTGGCAGAAGGAGGGGGAAAAACAGGCTCCCTGCTAAGCCAGGAGCGTGATGCAGGGCTCCATCCTAGGACCCCAGGATCATGACCTGACCCCAAGGCAAATAGATGCCTAACTGACCAAGTCACCCAGGCACCCCTCTTTATGTCTTCTTAAATCTGTGTGCCATGCATGGCTAAGGAATTAGACATAAATGACTAATAAAATCAGAATAATTAAAACCTCTTTTTGACCAACCCAAACCAAACTGCTCTCTACATTTCAAGTGCTCGAGTTCCTTTCATATAAAATTTCACCTACTCTCAGTGTACTGGTATCATGTGTGTCTGGAGACAAAGCAAATGAGGGGGGAGGGAGAGAGAAAGAGGCAGGCACTTGGGTCACAAGTGTTGGGGGGATGTGGAGGCAGCCGGGGAAAGAATAGTAAAAACTTCCAAATAAGCAAGTCATTTCTCCTCCCTAACTTGTAATGGATGATGGGGACGCCCTCCTTTGGGAGGACCCAGAATCCATTGAAATTTCCAGTGTTAGCTCTGGCATTGCTCTCGGTCAAGTAAACTCCTCAGAAGAGAGAATTGCAACACCCCAATAACTGACGGTGGAGCCATAGGGACAGTGGACATTCCTGCAGGAACTGCCGTGTAACTCCCTCGTGAAGTCTGCAGACACCATAAATAAAGCTGGAAGAGGACAGTGTTTGCAGAGCACTCAAATCTCCTGTCCTCCGGGCTGCCCCACTGATTCCTCACGCTGGTGGGTGCTGGGAGCCCTCCTGGTGGGTTGCATGACCTGAGAAAGATCTTCTCCTCTGGTTTCCACGTTTCTGTTTCACTGCTTTATCTTTATTTTTAGCTTAATGGCCCACTTTAATGTAAATTACCATCTTCACAAGCACAGTTATCAACTCTTCCCCAAATGCTCTGGTAGTGGTCAGCTCATTGATTGTTAACAACCATGAACGGATTTTAATTTCTCTGTGAGCGGAGGTGTGGTCTTCAGTGGGCAGGCAAGGTGCTTTTTCTCCCCAGGGGTGATAAAGATGATGGTTTAATCTTTTTCTTTCATGCTCTTATATAATGGAATCAAATTATGTGCAGACAGTTTAATCATACCTCTCATAATGGTGGCTGTAATTCTTTGGGTTCTTTTTATTAGGAGTATTTAAAAATCTGCAGAAACTCAGATTGCTCAACGGGCCAAACAACTTGATGTTTCTTTCTGGACAACAATTTTTTTTTTAAAATAAAATAAAGGTAAGGAAGGAAGGAAGACAGAGTTAATTGAGTCTCTGATGGAGGCTCTCTGGGCAAGGCCGTGTTACTGCCCACTGCTTCAGAGAGGGCAGGAGGGCTAAGGGCCAGAGGAGCCACAGAGGAGATGCTTCCCTGAACCTGGGTCACTGACTGCACACCCTTGAATGAGGTACTAGTGAGACATCAGGTTGGTTCCAGGGAAGGTGTTGAGGTTGGGCCCACCCTGGAGGTTTTAAGTCTGGCTTTTTTCCTTCTTTGCTCCAGAGACTGCTTGCATGTGAAGGTCATTGGGAACTTTGTGTCTGATATGTCAGGGGGGAGGGGTGGTTTGACTCTGCTGGGACCCTCAGTCACCCTTTCCTTGGGCATTTGGGAGCACAGGTAATGCAGTTGCCCTCCTCCACTGAATTCGCCATCTTCTCTCTGGGCTTTCAGGGGCAGGCAGTGATTTTTGGCAAGATTAAGGTCTCAGCAGCAAACAGAGGCATCTCTTTGAATTGTCTGCAATTTAGCAGCATTTCCTAAGCCTCTGGCTGTTGTGGCAACCATATGGTGTCATGTTCTGGAGCATCCAGCATTTGGTGGCAGCCTACTATCCTTCAGGGGGCATAGGGATGAGTTTTTAATACAACATGACCATGATTTTGCCTGTGGGAATGACCATCTGCCAGCATCCATTTCCTGGGTGGAAGAAGGAAACAGGATGGCACATGGCAGGCAAGCTTAAGCACTTGTGTTTCCTTGGCTTGTGGACTTAGGATCTGAGTTTGAAAGTTAGGTATCACCCTGTGAACTTCCCAGAATATGGATAGTTGCTGTGATAAATGAGTAAATCGAAGCACCTGATGGCAGAAAAATCTTTGAGTGACTTCCAGAGATTTTGGGGGGGGGGCAGAAGGTTCTTTGATGGATTTCCAGAGATTTTTTGCATCATTGACATCAAAATTAGATGGAAGGGAATCTTGAACAGCTTGGCAGCAAGAGTGTGTGTGTGTGTGTGTGTGTGTGTGTGTGTGTGAGTAAAGCATTAGTTTAGGAGCAGAGATAGGAAGTGCATGTTCGGAATTCCAGTCTCTCATGTATTCCATTGGTTCAAGTATGGGAGAACAGGAGGAAGAGATATGAAGTAGATACCTCTGCAACAAATCAGTGATCAGTAGATGAAAACCCATACAAAATCAATAATTAGCCTGGGAGATTAGCATATTACACTCTCCATTGACAATCTCTAAGGCTAGATAGTATTTCAATCAAAGAAGAGAAAACAATGATGTGGAGCATGAAAAAGATTTGTGTGGAGCCAACGAAAGGATATAGGACCTGGACAACTCAGAGGAAAAGCAAACCTTTAAAAATCATCTCCCACAGAACTTGGAAGAAAATTTCATAAGGCTTCTTGACATTCTTGAAATAGTTCAAGAGGACCTGACCTCTGTGAATCAGGAGAGAAAGCCAGAAGTGAAAAAGAGTTGCAGTGAAAGGCAGCCTTATAAGATAAAAAGGTAGCTAGATGAATAGAGAAAGGATTGCTCACAGCTGGAATGCCTTTGCAGAATTCACAATTACATTGAAGGCAGCAAAAGCAGAATTGAGGTGAAAAAAAAAAGCTGAATTAAAATGTTCCACAGTCTTTTTTAAAGGGGATATATGAAATGAAATTAACAATAACCTGGATTTTAAAGTCCATATGATATTATTAAAAAAAATTGAGGGAATGGAAGAAGGAATGTTCTTCATTTCTTAAACAGAGGCAACTGAAAAAAATACAATATTCTCTTGGTTCTGACAGAGAAATATAGGTGAAACAATTATTTATGGAGGTAGTAGATTATTTAGTGCAATAAAAAACAAACTAGTTTCCAGAATCTGGAGCATACAAATCAAAACCAACTGAACAAATATTCGGAAAAAAAAAAAGAATATAGTAAAAGACTTAAAACTAAATTAGCACTGAGAAAGCATATAGAATACTCTAATAAGAACAACCAGCTCTGTTGCAATGATAAGTATAAATTGGATAAAATACCCTCATTAAAAGAAGTAGTGGTTCATACTGAGTCAGAAAACAGAATCCAGCCTTATGGCACTGAAGAGCAGTAGACCTAAAACAAAGTGAAGCAAATGCTTAAATGTGAAAGGATAAGTGCTGGTATATCAGATAATTGAACAGATTAAAAGCAGGTGATAATGTAAATATAATAAGATGGAATTTAAGGAGCCAATTAAATGAGATTAAATTAGATTATGGGGTCTTCTATGTTAAAACAAATTACTGTCAAAAATATATAACTGTCGTGAACTCTTATGAACTAAATAATATTGCTTCAAAATATATAAAGCAAATAATGTAGAAAGATGATCTAAACAGCATAATGAATAGGGGTTACTCTGATATATAAATATTCTTTTCAAGTAACTATAAAAATAATAAAATCATCTAAAATAGATCTTAAATATATTTTACAAGGTTTAAAAATTAATAAAACAGAAACTCCCACAAGTAATAGACATTATAAGACACTTTCCTAAACATCTCTGAGGCCAGGTGGAAATAAAAACTGCAAATAGAATAAATATAGAAAAAATAAGCATTGTCTCAGAGTCTCTTTTTTTGATTAGAATGTTCTACTTCAGGAAATTGTGGAATCTTTTTCTTTTAATGAATATCATTAAGAAAATGAATGGTTTAAGTCTAAATAAATGTGTAAATGGCTTAAATATCCTTATATGCAGGGGTCTCCTGAAATTTCTAAATAGATCTAATTTTACTAGAATGACCCACCTCCATTAAGAAAATTACTTCTTTCAATGCAGAAATAATATAAAATAGACAAAACTCAATGCCCCAAACAAGCAAAAGCTAAAAAAGAACAGTGAAACAAAACAAATTCAAAGCAAAATTCTGTTAAACAAAAACCAACCTTTCAAAACACACTGAAGCACAGCATGCTATCACCACCACCACCACCACTATATCCTTGAGATCAAGAACTTTTTATTTTTTTCTTTAAAGATTTATTTATTTGAGAGAAAGAGTACCCATGAGTAGGGAGAAGGGACAGAGGGAGAGGGAGAGAAGCAGACTTCCTGCTAAGCCAGGGAACTCATCTGGGATTTGATCCCGTGACCCCAAGATCATGATCCCAGCTGAAACCGATAGTCTGATGCTTAACTGACTGAGCCACCCCGCTGCCCCCATGGTTACAGAACTTTTTGAAATGCACATCCTTTCACCACTCAAGTTTGTGTGGTGCCAGCAGCACCTGAATGGATTTCTTATTTACATTACTGGCCTGGCCTTATACATTTGAATTTGCCTTGATAAAGGTGAAGAGTTTAAAAAGAGATTCTTGTTTTCATTTGGCTTAAAAGCTAATACGTGGCAGTTTGCCGGCATGGGATCCACTGGGGGCGGGCTGGAGCTGTCTCCCAAGCGTGAAATTAAGTTCACATGCTGCCAGCATTGTAAGGGCTGTGCCAAAATTCTAAGGAAGTAGGGCTGTTCAGGCCTGATTGGGAGGTGAGCCAACTACATCTTCCTAAAGCAAAGTAGAGAAATGGAAGAAAGATTATGCAGTAATGGGTTATAGATTTATTAGGATGGTTTTAATATTTCCTGTAGGCACTGGTATTTGGAGGTTTCTAAATATATCTTTTAGGTAGATTTAGTTCCGAGGTATGCTTACATTCTTTCATTTATATTTGCCTCATTTTAAAAAGGATTTAAGGTATGGGGCGCCTGGGTGGCTCAGTTGGTTGGGCGACTGCCTTCGGTTCAGGTCAGGATCCTGGAGATCCAGGATCGAGCCCCACATCGGGTTTCCTGCCCGGCGGGAAGCCTGCTTCTCCCTCTTTCACTTCCCCTGCTTGTGTCCCCTCTATAGCTGTATTTCTGTCTGTCAAATAAATAAATAAAATCTTAAAAAAAAAAAAAAAAGGATTTAAGGTGGTTACTACCAAAGGGTGAAGAACAGTCTGCCTGGAGATAAGCAAAAGAGAAGTTTAATAGTAATTAAAAGAGAAGTTTAATAATAATAATAATAACAATAATAATTTTATTTTAATAATAAAACTGAGTAGAATCCAGTTTGCTTTTTATTACCCCCTGTACCAGTAATTCTAAACAATATCAGTGATAAAGTATTTCTCCTTGCCAAGATGGATGATTCTGGTCATCCAATAGTACCCTAGTACCAAGCTCAATTACAAAGCTGTCATCATCAAGATGGTATGGTACTGGCACAAAAAGAGACACATAGATCAATGGGACAGAACAGAGAGCCCAGAAATGGACCCTCAACTCTGTGGCCAATTAATCTTCAACAAAGCAGGAAAGAGTGTCCAATGGAAAAAAGACAGTCTCTTCAACAAATGGTGTTGGGAAAATTGGACAGCCACATGCAGAAGAATGAAACTGCACCATTTCCATACACCACAAACAAAAATAGACTCAAAATGGATGAAAGACCTCAGTGGGAGACAGGAATCCATCAAAATCCTTGAGAACACAGGCAGCAACCTCTTCAAACTCAGCCACAGCAACTTCTTCCTAGAAACATCATCAAAGGCAAGAGAAGCAAGGAAAAAAACCCGAACTATTGGGACTTCATCAAGATCAAAAGTTTTGCACAGCAAAGGAAACAGTTAACAAAATCAAAGACAAATAACAGAATGGGAGAAGATATTTGCAAATGCCATATCAGATAAAGGGGTAATATCCAAAACCTATAAAGAACTCCTCAAAATCAACACCCAAAGAACATATAATCCAATCAAGAAATGGGCAGAAGACATGAACAGACATTTCTCCAAAGAAAACATCCAAATGGCCAACAGACACATGAAAAAGTCCTCAACATCACACAGCATCAGGGAAATACAAATCAAAACCACAGTGAGATGTCACCTCATGCCAGTCAGAATGGCTAAAATTAACAGTCCAGAAACAACAGGTGTTTGTGAGGATGTGGAGAAAGGGGACTCTCCTGCTTTGTTGGTGGGAATGCAAGCTAGTGCAGCCACTCTGGAAAACGCTATGGAGGTTCCTCAAAAAGTTGAAAATAGAGCTACCTTACAACCCAGCAATTGCACTACTGGGTATTTACCCTAAAGGTACAAATGTAGTGATCCAAAGGGGCATATGCACCCCCAATGTTTATAGCAGCAATGTCCACAAAAGCCAAACTATAGAAGGAGCCTAGATGTCCATCAACAGATGAATGGATAAAGAAGATGGTGTGTGTGTGTACACGTGTGATGGAATACTATGTAGCCATCAAAATGAAATATTGCCATTTGCAACAACGTGGATGGAACTAGAGGGTCTGCTAAGTAAAATAAGTCAATCAGAGAAAGACAATTATCACATGATCTCTCTGATAGAAGGTTTTGAGAGGCAGGATGGGGCGTTACAGGGGCAAGAGGGTGGAAAATGAAACAAGATGGGACCAGGGAGGGAGACAAACCATAAGAGACTCTTTATTTTAGGAAACAAACTGAGGGTTGCTGGAGAGGAGGGGTTTCGGAGGGATAAGGTGGCAGGGTGATCAACACTGGGGAGGGTTTGTGCTATGGTGAGTGCTGTGAGTTATGTAAGCTGATGATTCACAGACCTGTATCCCTGAAACAAGTAATAAATTATATGTTAAGTTAAAAAAAGGACCACAGAAGCCTGGCATTGGGATATAGAAATTGCTGATTCTCAGAAGGAGAAAGAGGTCTGAAGACTTGTAAATACCTCCTTAGAACGTAATTATGAATGTGACTGGTGTATCTAATATTTTCTGGCAGATACATTCACATCCACAGCAATTTTTCATTGTTTCCTTCCTTCCTTCCTTCCTTCCTTCCTTCCTTCCTTCCTTCCTTCCTTCCTTCCTTCCTTCCTTCCTTCCTCTCTCTCTCTCTTTCTCTTTCTTTTTTTCTTTCTTCGTTCTCTTTCTTTCTTTTTCTCTCTTTATTTCCCCTTCTTTCTTTCTTTCTTTCCTTCCTTCCTTCCTTCCTTCCTTCCTTCCTTTGGGGAGGTATTAGGACTTTATTTCTACCGCCAACAGGTATTTCAATTTCAGAAAGATAAACAAAGGTGCTGTCTCAGTACAACAAATCAGACAGTGCTTTTCCTATTACTAGAATTTCTTCTTTTCTTTTCTTTTTTCTTTTCTTTTCTCTTCTCTTCTTTCTCTTTTTTCTTTCTTCTTTCTTTTTATCATGATTAATGTAAAACAGAAAATATAATAAGGTTTTTTATTTACACCAAGCTCCAAAGAGTTATGCCCAAAATCTCCCCCAGATTACCTCAGCCTTCCATACAAATATTCTCATTTTCTATGGGTGGATAATGTGAAAAAAAGTTGGGGAGAGTGGTTGTGAGTGATCCGATCCTTTGTGATTGTGTGGGACCAGCTCAAAACAGTTTCAAAGGAAAAATTACAGAATAATAGGCAATTCCAATACAAGTCAATTGTAATGTTTAGAACACACAATAAATCCCTTAATTTAGATCTATCTATCTATCTATCTATCTATCTATTTATCATCTATCTATCTATATATTTATTCACAGAATTTCAGCCATTCCCCATCCCTACTAGGATGTGTTGAACAAATTCTTATAGCTTGTCATTTGAACAGGTACCTAACTATTAGCCTTCTGTGGGTGCTCCGTATCTGAGTCTTTACAAATCAGTTTTGGAAATTTTCTGAGATTTATCTTGGCTCTAAAAGAAATCAGTAAGCTCCAATGAAGTTGATTCAAGGTGTCTGAAGAAATAAATATTTTAGTAAGGATTGTATGGATGCATTTATTTTTATTAAGAAAACCAGCTGAAATAGCCTATAAACCCATGTCCTGCAAGAGACCCCCATTTTGAACGCTCACAGGCACGGAAGCAGGGAAGAGAGTACTGCACGGGGACCCCTGGGACTGAGTGTGCAAGAGTAGGTGTGGGTGGCAGTTAGGGGAAAGTTACAAGGAAGCAGGTCACGTGGTGAACATCTGGCCTTCCTCTGCTTTAGGCACCTGTCCCCAGGTGGCCTCTTCTCTGCCCTACATCTCTCCTCCAGCCCCATCTTTCCCCCACCTGCAGAATGGCTCCACACAGTTTCTGGTCCCACCCTACCTAGTAGCATAAAAAGATGCACAGTCCAGATAGTTCTTCCTTGCTTGGAGCTGATGCTACTTTGCTCTAGTTTTTAATTCCTTTCCTTTACTGCCTGGACATACTGTCTATCCCCCTGCCCAGGTTGACGGTTCTGAGGACAAGTACAGTAACTATAGTTCTTTCATTCCCCAGAGACTCAGAAAGGCAGATTGCCTAGGGGCAGCATTTCAGTACTTGATTTATAGTACTGTGCTTAACAAACTCCAGACTGAGTGAGTGGGTGTAAATGAAGAGAGGTGTTTTTTGAAACAGATCAGATCACATATTAAATTTGGTGAGAAAGTTAACAGAAACAGAAATTTACCAAATGTGAAATCCTTAGGCTTTGTTTTTCTGATTGACCTTTTTTATCTTGTACTTTTAGAGCTTAATTGCTTTTATTGAAAAAGTTATTTATGCCCATTGCATACATCTGTATAAGTTACAGAAAAGTACACAGAATAAAGTAAAGATTATGTATGACCTCCTGTCCCCAAAGTAATCACTACTAACATTAGTGTATATTTGCTAGACTTTTTTCTAGGCACACAGCTACCACCTCCAACAGAAATATACCCACGCTAATTTTTTTTGATCTTACAAAAATAAGATGCTATGATCTCATTTGTAAGATGTTTTATAAGATGGAGCTCATAGTAGTATAAATATAACAGTGCATTAAAGTGTCTTGTTAATATGAATCAACCAGCATCCTTATATTTTTAAGAAAAATATATATACACATGTAAATAAAGTAAAAACTAAATATAAAACATAGAAATAAAATTTAATATAAATAAATGTGTGTATATCTGTGTATATACATATGTGTATGTACATACACAAACACGCACACACAAGCACACATTTAAAAGACTCATATGTCAGGTCCCAGTCACTGGCCTGTTCCTGGACTCACCTGAGGCGTAAGGTTCTCACAGGCTGGGGTGTTTCTAGACCTCCCTCCTTTGTGGGCCCTTGAATGAGTTAATTGCCTACCTTACACTGTTGTGTACCTCACAGGCTTATTGCTAAGGTTAACAAGGTGAGATGTAGACAAGAATGTCATAATTCCAGATGCTAATAGCAATTATCCAGTAAATGTTAACTCTTTCCGCTCTGACTTCTGAAATGAGAATGATTCATGTCTCTAGGCCTCCTAGGTTTTAAGTGGAAAAATATCTATTTTATAAATAGATGAACTTAAATGACTGATAATCTAATAGTCACATCAGAATGAAAAGTGCAAGGCCTCACCGTGGAACCCTCGCAGCTGGCATGAGGGCCTGGAGACGCCCAGGTGGCCGGCGGTGAGTTCCATGCAGCACTGAGACAGTCTGCCACACTCCGTCTCTCTATTCTCTTCTACACCTGCATAGGCACTAACTTCCAAACACTTCGTTTTCAAACATGAAGGGCAGCAGACGATACTTGCTAAAAAGCCCAAGCTGCTGAGCGAGCCCCGCCTTTGGTTTTCCTCAGCTCTTGAAGGGCAGAAAGGCCGGAGTTATATGGGGCAGGGACGCCCAGCGAAAGGACCCAGGGAGCAGGCTTCCTACAAATCCCAGCAATCTCTGAGTATCCCAGCACCCCCACAGGCGAGCAGCCTGAAGTCAGCATCTTCTGTGACAAATACTTAGTAAACCCCACTCTGCATTTGGTTTCTAGATGTTAAAAATGAGGTGGCAGAAGGCTTTAGGTTAAAAGGCCTAAACCCATTTAACACCTGGGTGGACATCAGAATTAGGTGACAGATGAATCATGCGAAAGCCGAGGCAAGAAACTGTCTCTTCCTGAAGTGAATATGAGCGCTGAGATGCCAGTCTGGGTTGTTTCTTATATTTTGTAGTCTTTATGTTTCTGGGGATGCCTACTTGGTAAATGTTGGCTAATTTATTGTGGTGAGGATTCTAGAATTAGATGAAGGGTTCTCTAATTTACAAATGTGCAAGACAAGTGATAAGCGTGGGTGGTGTACCAGGAGGTCTACGGTTGTAGGTGGCAAAGGAATTCAGGGATTAAAAACAAATGAGTGTGAGCGTCTCTCTTAGATGAGGAGGGAGAGTGGCCACCTCTGACCCCTGGCCAGAGCACTCTGTCCTCCAGGCCTGGTGTCTCTGTTCCCTGAGAGTGCCCATGCCTGGAGGGTCCACAATACTGCCTAACTTCAGTTTGGGGATACACCCACAAAACCAAAGAGGCCTAGGCTTTGGCAGAAGTTTGCCCAAAGACTCACACCTAGTGTCAGGATTTCTAGACTCTTGTATCCTGGGCAGCAGTGGGAAGGGGGCTGAGGAGGGGAGAAAAATGACAAGACTCTCTTTCTGCCTTTTCCATGACTACTTCCTCCCTTGGCTGTTGCCCATCTATTTAGTCAACGAACCTTACACAGTGCTGGGAGCTTTGCAGAAGCCCGCGGGACAAGGCAGGCACCTTGTGTGTGGCCGACAGGTGGTAGGAGAGGCATATGCTTACGTCTAGAAGGGGGTCAGTGACATGAACGCTGGGACCTGAAGGATAACAGGGGATGCTGGGCAGAGAGCCTGAGGAGGGGAAATTGAGGAGGATGGAGTGGGAGGAGTATTCTAGCAGAGGTCGGGACGAGTTAACAAGCTTACCATGTTCTACCAGTGACGCAAGGTCCTTCTGTTGGCTAATTCACAAACCAGGAATAGGAGTGGTGGAGAGCAGTGTAAACAAACAAACAAAAAGGCCAGAAACAGGAGACCTGAGGTGGTTCTTTTCCTTTCTTTCCTTTCCTCTCTCCCTCCCTCCTTCCCTCCCTTTTTTCCTACCTATATACCTACCAACTGAACCCACCTGCCTGCTTTGAAACCTCTCAGTTGATGTGGACTTCCTCTAGCATGGGAGCCTGGAGACTCAGAAGGACCAAATCAGCTTCCCCCTCCCAGGCACATTCCCACACAGCAGGGCGTCATTTCCTCTGCCCTCATGCTGAGTGGTTCTCCAGTGCTCCGGTGCATCAGAATTCCCTGGCGGGATTCAGATGGAAGGACCCACCCTTGGAGTTCCAGTTTCACTGTATCTGGGGGTCAAGCTCACAAATTTGCATTTCTAGCAAGTTCCTAGGGTGCTTCTGCTTTGGATGGGTGGACCATTTTAGGGCACTTGTAATTTTAAGGCCATTTGCCAGACCTTTACTGGACCTGTGCTGGCTTCAGAGATGGAGAAAGAGAGCGAGGCATGTGTAAGAACTACTAAGTGGAGAAAGGCTGACATGTACCAGACTTATGAAACGGCATGTATGAATTGTTTGCGGGTATCGTGGGGGCTTATGTATGAAAGGATGGTGAATGGCTCAGCCCTACAGCATTAGTAGGAAGTGCCCGTGAGTACAGCAGCTCCTGGCTGTGCTTGATAGCCCTGTCATTTCTGAGTTGTGTTGGGTCATCTTGGTTATTTAACTCTCAGTGCCTCAGTTTCCTTACCTATAACATGGGAATCATACCCATCAAATAGGGTTTTCATTTTTTTTTAATTAATGGGCTTTTTAAAGGGCAGTTTTAGGTTCACAGAAAAACTACGGATAGTACAATGAGTTTTCATGTACCTCCTTCTGTCCCCACTAACATTGTACAGTTCTGTGGGTTTTGACAAATGCACGTTATGTATCCATCATCACAGTATCATACTGAGCTGTGCCATGCCCCTAAAGCTCACTTGTGCTTCATGTTGTCATCCCTCCCTGCTGCCTGCCTCCCCACTACCCCCACAGCCACTGATCTCTTGACTGTCTCCACAGTTTTGCCCTTTCCAGAAAGTCATATAGTTGGAATCATATAGTGTGTAAACTTTTCAGACTGTTTTTTTTTCCTTTAACAATAAGCATTTAAGTTCTTCCATGTCTGTTCATTGCTTGATAGTTCATTTCTTCTTATCTGAAAATACTCCATTGTAAGGATGTCCCAGTTTGCTTACCCATTCACCTGTCAAGAAACATCTTGGTTGCTTCCAACTTTTGACATTTATGAATAAAGCTACTATAAACACCGTGTGTTCATGTTTATGTGCATTAGCTTTCATGTCATTTGGGTGAATACCTAGGAGCATGATTGCTGGAAAATATGGGAGTCTATATTGAGCTTTGTAAGAGAGTGCCCGACTGTCTTCCAAAGTCACTGTACCATTTTACCTTCTTTCCAGCAATGAATGAACGTTCTTCTTGCTCCACAGTCTCACCAGAATCTGGTGTTGTCAGTATTTGGGGTTTGGGCCATTTGTTGGGTTTTATATGGACTGAATAAAATAATGAATGTAAAGCCCCGAGCAAGGTGCCTGATTGAAGCAGAGCTCAGAATCTAGAAGCTGTTCCTACTGGTTTTAGTTCCATTCCTCCTTTCCTTTTTTTCCCTCCTCACTTCCTTGCTTTTCTTGACCTGTTCCTTTTAATCCCCTGTTTTCTCTGAGGCAGAGCTCTGATCTTTAATCCCCGGAAACCCTCTCCTCTCCTCTCTGCCAGTCTCTCCTCCATAGAAGACCTCCTGTCCCTTCTAATTAGACCTGTGACATCTCATACTTCCACAGTCACCTTGAGGGTTATATTAGTTCTCTAGAGAAACAGAACCAGGAGGGTATGTGTGTGGTATATGTGCTTGTGGAGAGAAACAGAGAGTGAGGGAGGTTTATTTTCAGGAATTGCCTCATGTAATTACGGAGTCTGTCAAGTCCACAATCTCCAGGCTGGAGGCCAGAAGAGCCAGTGTTGCAGGTCAAATCCAAAGTCATCTACTGGTGGAACTCCTTTTTGCTTGGGAGAGGTTAGTCTTTTTGTTCTATTCAGACCTTCAGCTGATTAGATGAGGCCCACCCACACGAGGGACTGCAGTCTGCTTTACTCAGAGTCCACTGATTTAAATGTGAATCTCATTCAAAAACCACATTCACATAAGCATTCAGAGTAATGTTTGAACAACTACGTGGACACTGTGGTCCAGGCAAGTCCCCAAAAGATTAACCATCACAGGTATGTTGCTGGTATTTTGAAATTCACTAAGAAGCATTTTAAAATTGGGAAACTTACTCTAAACTTCTCGTGTCTCAGGCAGCTCTCACATTCTGCCAGTTTCCAAAAGCGGCTCAGTAAATGCTGGCTGTGAGGAAGCTGGAGGGAAGAAGTTATTTAATCAGCAAGACTCAGACCCGGTGTGGGGATGAGGCAGGAGGGGGGAAGGTGACTGTTCTACCACCTGGGGTACCATTGGGGCTGAGGTGCTTCTGCCTGGAGGACTTCATTGTACAGGTTAATTTTGAATTATATGAAAAATTTAAACAAGTGTTAGAGATAATGGATTTCTGAATGCAGCAGAAAGCAACTTAATAAGCTTTATGATTTTGACTACATTTATTTCCCATGCCTCCTCCTATCCTTTTATTCCTTCTTTGGAAGGAATATAAAATGATAATGATCTGAAAATATATGTGCATATGTCCCAGTTTCCAAGGAGGCAGATCTTTTTAACTGTTACTTTGTGGGTTGTTAGACACCAATCACCAGTGTAAGGTGCTGGGAGTCTGTGCTCAGTCAACATCTTTATATAATCAGTATGGGTAAAGAGCTCAAGACCTCCCTCCCTCTAGACTCTCACTGAGCTTCATTTCTGCTTCTTCTCTGTAGGGACTCCACAGCACAGTTGGAGAAAGTAAATAAGCAAAAGTCAAGGGTAATTCTAATATACAGGGTATTGACTATGTACAATGATTAATTTTATGTGTTGACTTGTCTAGGCCCATCGTACCTAGATATTTGGTCAAATATGTCTGGATGTTGTTGTGAAAGTATTTTTTGGATGAGCTTAACATTTAAATCAGCAGACTTTGAGTAAATTATCTTCCATAATGTGGGTGGGCCGCATCCAATCAGTGATGATCTGACAAGGACAAGACTGAAATTCCCCAAGGAAGAGGAAGTTAGCTCCAAATTACATTTGGTTTCAAGCTGCAATGTTAACTCTTCCATAGGTCTCCAGCATGCTGACTTACCCTGCAGATTTTGGACTTGGACCTCCATAGTTGCATGGGCTAATTCTTAAAGTCAACTCCCTTCTCTCTGTCTTTCTCTTTATATCTAATCTATATCTATATCTATATCTATATCTATATCTATATCTATATCTATATCTCTATATCTATATCTATCTTTATCTATATATTTATATAAATAAAGTAGGAAGGGTGCCCTTCCTATTAGTTCTGTTTCTCTGGAGAACGTTATCACCCTGTGTCAGATGGAGGTTGGCTCACAAAAGGAGGACTGACGCATTTAGGGTGATCAGTCCTGCCATTGGGAGCCAAAACCTGCTGCAGATCCTGAAGAATCACACCTTCATAAATACAAGGCTTCTTTGCCAGAATAAGGTGTAGTTGGAAGGAACAAAGACCTAGAGGCAGAAAGCCTGGTTTTGAGCTCTGCTGTTGTTAGGTATGATCTTAGGTGGGCCATTTAATTTCCCTGAATCTCCATATTCTTGTTTCTAAAATGATAATATACTTCAAAAATTTTTCAAGGGAAAAGAAATATCTGGGTGGCTCTGTCAGTTGAGCAGGTGACTCTTGATCTCAGCTCACATGTTGATCCCGGTGTCATGAGTTCTTACTAAATTAAGTAAGTAAATAAATAAATGAATAAATAAAGTGATAATAATTATGTTACCTTCCTAGGCTACTGGAGCAACTGAATGAACTACCACTTGTGAATATACCAGTATTATTATTGAGCTCTACTGTTTCATTTTATTAAAGGGGAAACTGAGACTTAGAGATATCAAGTAATTTATCCAAAATCTGAATTTAAAGGCATAAATTGTCTTTTCTGTCAGTGCCCTCCTGGACCTGTCCGTGATGATGGTCATAACATTTCCTGAGCAATTGCTGTGCATGGGAATATCCATTTTCCCCCTCATTCAAACTTTACAGAGTTGGTAATTGTGTCAGTTTCCACTGGATGCATAACAAGTTATCATAAAGTTACCACTTAAAATAGCACCCATTTATCATCTTATACTTCTGTATGTCAGAAGTCTGAGCACCACATGTGTGGGTCTTCTGCTCAGGGTCTTATAAACCTGAAATCAAGGTAGTGGCATGGCTGCGTTCCTTTCTAGAGGTTCTGGGGAACAGTCTTCTTTGAGGCTTGTTCAGCTTGTTTGTCAAATTCAGTTTATGGCTCATGGGGCAACAATGCTCATTTTCTTGCTGGCTGTCAGCTAGGGCTCCTCTCAGTACTCAGTGCCACCACATTCCTTGCCACCGTCCCTTATAGGCAGTTCACAAAATGGTTTTGGCTTCTTCTTCCAGGCCAGCAAAATGTATGTCTTTGACTTTGTCCTCTGACCAGTTGGAGAAAATGCTGTTTTTAAAGTGCTGCCTGATTAAACCAGGCTCACCAAGGTAATCTGCCTTTCTTAAAGTCAGCTGTGCCATATCACATAATCCAATCATGAGAGTGAAATCCATCATATTCACATTTCTGGAGGTTACACAGGGCATGCACAGAGGGAGTGTGGCTCTTGGGGCCATCTTGGAATTCTGCCTGTTAATTAACATTTCCATTCAAAGGTCAGGAAACCGAGACAAGAAAGATTAAGTCAACTGCCCTAGGTTACACAGCACTAAGAGGAAGAAGCAGAAATCTAAATGCATGCTCATGCCCAGTCTATTTCCCTGCATCTTACTGCTGCCAAGAGTTTTCCTTGGAGTCTCTTGATGCTCTTGAGAACCCCCTGCTCTCTGGCCATGAGGAAATAAATAGTGCTTGATCTACCAAATAAATCCTTGTTAGACATGGCTAGCCATCTGTGATCACCAAAGTTTATCCAAAAAACAATATTATCTTTGAGTGTGTTTCTCTTGGTTACTAGGCTGCCTTAGGTCAGTCAAAACATTTTGGGGTCTTTAAATGATGTCACAGATCCCGGAAATTTCAGACAACTTGCAAGAGTTGATTATATCAAATGGCCTTTTCACTCTTCTTAAAAAGGTGCTGCACAGGGGCTGGTCTGTTCTGCTTTCACTCATGGAAAGCATGTGCACCTCTGTGCACACAGTTCTCTCCCTCTCTCCTGCCCCTTTTGGGGAGTCATTGTGAGAACAGCAGGTGTATAGCTGGACAGAGACACCCAAGCAGAGTCATCATGCAGTCACACATCTGCCATTTGCTGCTTCATGATCCTCATGCTCTCCCTTCTGATGGGGTGCATCTGGACCGGCACTCCAGGATTGGGAATGTAGAAGGCTGGCTAAGTGGGGCTTTGTTTTCTATAGGGTTGTATCCTTAGTGCTTGGAGGTGAAATAAGCACGGAGCTATCATGCTTGCATTTTATAATCTTTATTCACTGTTGGCCTCTCAAAGAGATGAGGGAGTTGAATGAAATAATCATAACCACCCACACATTGGGTTTAGCATCCTGTACCTTGAAGATGGTCCTTGAAAGATGCAACTTTAGTGCTTTGATGTAAATCCCCAAGCTTTTGTACAGAAAGCAGGAAAAGAGGGTGTTCTTTCTTTGGAACTCACTGCTGATCAGGGACATGGTGTTGGTGTGAGGATGGGGATGAGCAAAACTTTTCATGGAGACAGGTTCTGGCCACCTCAGAGAAGCACATTCTGGAACAAGAGGTGTCGTAGCAAGCTGACATCTTTCCATAGCAGGTCTGGGAGCAAACTTCTTCCAGGATGTTCCCCTCCTTACTCCTTGGAAGATGTGCTCAGGAAAATGAGAGGAAAATTCAGACTATGTTAGCACTCTGTGCTCTTATTGTAAGAATGCTGATAGTGACAAGTGGATTTATTTAACTTATTTGTTGGGGAGGCTCAAACCCAGCTCTGCCCTTCTAGGTCCATTGATGGGCATACCAGAGAGACTTCATAAGTTTTGTTAAAAAAAAAAAAAGTGAGAGGTGGGGCACCAGAGTGGCACAGTTGGTTGAAGTCTGACTCTTGGTTTCTGCTCTGGTTGTGATTTCAGTGTCCTGGGATCGAGGCCCATGTCGGGCTCCACGCTCTGCATGGAGTCTGCTTGGATTTCTCTCTCCCTCTCCTTCTGCCCCACCCCCTGCTTACACTCTCTTTCCCTCTATGAATAAATACATTTTTTTTTTTTAAAAGGTGAGTGATGGGAGGGGGGAAAGCATGAAAGGCATACCACAGAAAATGGAAGGAAGACATGCCTATGTATGGACTAGCCAGCAGTGTAAAGGGAAAAATGAGCAATTCTTTTGAGTGCTTTTTTTGAACTCTATGTATCTGTGTGACTGCCTAATAGGGAGTAATGCACTGTCACCTACCCTGCTGCAGGTGTTGACCTGTGTGATTTTCCCCCTGGCCTCCTTATCCGTCTGAGCTCCTCTACTTGGACCTTATGATTCCTGTGCACAAACACAGGAGATGGTCTTGAACATTCCTATGCTATTTTGTCATCCTTGATGTAATTCTTAAGGGCATGGGCAGGGAAGCACCACACTCCCCCTTCCATGTGCTCTCTTCCACGGGGGGCTTGAAGCCTGTAAACTACACTTTCTCCCTGTTGGATCTGTCAGTGCTCTCCCAGAAGGAGAAAAAGTCTGGAGAAGGAAGAGAGTCATGTTTATGGGTGACTTTGGGTGCAGCTCTCTTCTCCTTGGTGCTCCTTCAGCCTCACCCCACCTTTTCCCTCTGGTTCTTCCAGCTTTTCTACCACTTCTCTACCCAGTGCCCTGCATTAGATCTTTATCCACAAATCCTCCCCAGGGGTTTATTTTCCTGAATGCATGCTGATCCAGGCAGTCATTCTGACCGTTCTGAACTGGGGGCCCATATTTGCTTGCTTTTATTCTCTTAGCTTCAGGTTTAGCTTGATAATTCCATCAACTCTTCCTTTGATGATTAAGAACCATTAACATTATTGTTTCAGTGTTAAATTTCTTTTTTTTTTTAAAGATTTTATTTATTTATTTGACAGAGAGAGAGATCACAAGTAGGCAGAGAGGCAGGCAGAGAGAGGAGGAAGCAGGCTCCCTGCGGAGCAGAGAGCCCGATGTGGGCCTCGATCCCAGGACCCTGAGATCATGACCTGAGCAGAAGGCAGAGGCTTTAACCCACTGAGCCACCCAGGCGCCCATTAAATTTCTTTTTTAAGGCAAACAATCAAGAGGGCAATGGACATATCAATAAACTGTCATCATGAAGCCAGGGAAGAAAGTAGAGGGAAGTTAACAGTACTAAGAATTTGCCCCTCCCTCCATTCTGATATGCCTGTAATTGCCAGGAGGCCAGCCAGTAGACAAGCTTTGTCCAAATGTGACTGGATCTGTCAGCTGACTTTATTGCGTGGGCAACTAGAGCTGACAGTGGTTGCTCAGCCAATTTACCTTAACTTGTACTGTTTCAAAGTCAGATGGGATGCTGGGTGTGAATATGGTTTAGTTGTGAAGAATCAATCAGGGCATCAGTGATTAAATGGCATTTTCCAAATGCACATGTATATATATTATTTTGAGGACATGTTTCAGGTGAGATAATTTTATTATGAGTAAAGCAACAGCACAGAGACCTCAAGAGGACTTAAACAAGAAAGGTGTCCATGGAGCTTTGTGAATGGAAGTCCAAAGATGGAGTAGGCTTCAGTGCTGGCTTAATCTAGGGGCTCTTGCTCTATTTTTCTGAGATGCTCTTGGCTTTGCTGACTTCTATGGGTGACCTTCTTGGGCTGGTAGTGTTTGGCCATGTCTAGAGTAAGAGAACAAGAGTTGCTTTTGAAAGTTTGAGAAGACCCCAGAAAATCTTTTCTAATGTCATGCTTGCCCAAATTCAGCCTTTGTGGAGCAATCACTTGGAAGGGGTGGGAATAATATTACCTTTGCAGCATTGTGGAGTTGGGAATGAGGTCAAATCTCCCATACAGGCTGCATGGGGGGAGGCATATTTCCTTGAAGAAAATAAGATTTCTGTTAGGGAGGGAGAAGAGTAGGGAAGAGATACTTGAATAATGACGACTGTGGGGGAGCAAAATGGTTTTCACAGGTCTTTTACTACTCTGAATCTGAAAAATCTCTCTATGTTATTGATTTAATGGATAGCTTACACTTTTCATTCATTCAACAAACACTTATTGAGCCATTAAATCTGTGCTTGGTACTATGCCAAATGCTGGAGATACAAAGAATAATAAAAATATCATTCCATCCCTTGAGGACTTTATAGTATAATGGAGGAGACATGTGGGGAACAAAAGTATAATGAGAAAGATTGAAAAAGTTGTTGAAAAGAGATAAAGCCAACTTTTATGAAAACTTGGAGGAAGAAGCAACTAAATCTTTGGAAAAGGAGGCTGAGGGGAGAATGGAAGTCTGGGAAGATGGGTACCCTGATTAGAAGGAACAGGATGTGAGATGGTATCAAGACGTAGGAGAGGGTGAAATGTTCCAAACAGGGGACTGGTTGTCTATGGGAAACACCGTGAGTATGGGAGGGGAGTGAGAGATGACACCCTAGAATCCAAGTCACGGAGAGACTTGGATTCCATCCCGTACATGGAAGGGACTCAGGAAATTTAGTTGCTTAGACTCTTCTGGCTTTGGTGTAGATAATGAATTGGAGGAAGCACGCCTGAAGGTAGGGGGTGGTTTCAATAGCCAAGTAAGAACCAAAGGTTCTAGGGGCCTGCACTAAGGCAGGGACAGAGCGACACGTGAGAGGAATCAACAGGTACCGGTACCTGCCTGGATGTGGAGCGGGCAGGAGGGAGGAGGTTGGGGGGCAGGGAAGGAGAACGGGTCAAAGATGAGAGGGGCCCAGAACATCCACTAGGTTGTCCAGATAGTGACAGGATCAGTAATTGGGATTGGGAGGAGAAGCAAGTCTGAACGAGCCCTGTTTTGGGTGTGTTGAGGACAAAATACCTGTAGCAGACCAGTGAATCTGAAGATCAGGCTGTGAACACTTGCTGGGAGATTTGAGATAGATGGGCAGGAAAGGCCATTTGGGGGAGGAATCATTCAAACAGATACCTGCGTGGAATCACAGAGCATGCCATATAGATATTTAGGACAAATAGCTAGCCACCTCTCCAGCTGCTTTTCCTCATAGTTGTAGAGCCATGGAGCTGAGGTTGGGAGGAAGATGCCCACTGACAGCTAAATGTGTAACTGCCCCTCTCCTCCTGTGAGTCTGTGGGTAGCAATCTGTCCATCTGTGAGCTCCAGTGAGGCTCCTGGCCCTGAAGTTGTGTGTTCTGGCGAGGGCAGGATCCCCACCCTCCAGCCATGCCTCCTGCTTCTCCCTCCCACCCCTGATTTGGCAGACAGCTCTCCAGGTCTTCCCTAGGCCTTGGCTGTAGTCCAGATCTGGCTGCGGGGAGCTAGGCTTGGTGCAGATACCTCTCTTTAACACTAGGGGGCTCTCACTAGAACCTGAATCAGCCTGAATGACATCTAAGGGCTCGGTGTCCTCTGAGAATGGTTTATTGCAGGAATATGATGCAAGGGACTGAAACATTATACAGGTATTCCAGCACGAATTATACTTTTAATTTGATATAAAAGACACCCCATCCAATACATTCAATGACAAAGACATGAAAATTTCATAAAAGTCTCATTTCTCTTCTTTACTGATCTTAGCCTTGAGTTATTTGTTGAGTGAATGACTGAACGAAAAAATGAGCACTTATGCCAAATCCCAGGAGAATTTTGAGAAAGGGCTGAGAATGGGCAGTAGAGCAGCTGATGTTTTCCTCGACTTGAGGCAAATCCCCTTGGAGTTTCATCTTTTACTTGAAATGACCCTTGTTTCTGTTATGCTGATTTATACAAAGACCTTCACTGGCTTCTCGGTAATAAAGCCCTCATGGGAATAGGTGTCCTAGAAGTTGAAGCTGGTGGCCATTTGCACACTTTAAGATTTCGAAGACACATTGAAACGTATTCTCTTGCTACTGCAGTGTCAAGGACTATGCTAGACTTGTAAGGTGGAGTGTATGTTCACCAGGGCGGGATGAAATAAGAGAAAAGGAACAGTTAGTCCAGTGGGTAATTGGGAGAATGGCTACTATTTCTGGATGAATAGCATCTTTTAAAAGTCTCTTTAAAAGGGAATA
>PITA01010016.1:36348-74331 GCA_004023965.1 Spilogale gracilis
AAAAAAAAAAAAAAATAAAAGGGAATATGTTAGGGGCATCTGGGTGGCTCAGTCAGTTAAGTGTCTGACTATTGATTTCAGTTCAGGTCAGGATCTCAGGATCCTGGGATCAAGCCCAACATCAGGCTCCATACTCAATGGGGAGTCTGCTTGAGATTTTCTCTCTCCCTCTTCCCCTCCCTCCACTTGCACCCTCTCTCCCTCAAATAGATAAACCTTTGGACGAAGAAAAGTGATTGTGTTGTTCATTACTTGTAAGAAGTTGTTTTTTGGAGCCATGTGTCTTCAGCATACTGTCTGCTGAAGCAGGCCTATTTCAGGTGCTATTTCTTGGCTTATTGGCTCACAAGTGCCATATCCTTGTTGCTACAGTCATCTATTGCATCTTTAGGAAGTAGGCTATGTTAAGCACCAGTTCATAAAAAATGAACAATACAATGGACTCGACGATGGCCTATTCTTCTCTGTCACCATTTGGTGCCATCAGATGTGGTTTCTCAAGGCCTTATCTGTGGGCAAATAAAAAGGAGAATTGGAAAAACACTGTTTCCACTGAGAGGCAAGTTTTGTGGGTTCATTGTTTTGCCAACCTCAAAACAGCGTCCGTGGAAGCTTTCCTAGTCGACGCCACTAGATGTCACTAAATAACAAGCTTCTTAGAACAATTGGGTTGAAGGCTTTAACAGCCACTGCTCCCCTCATTCTATCAATATTTTACAAGTGTATTTGTATTGTATACATTTTCCACATCATTTTTTTCTGAATCTTTTACATTTAATGTGACATTCATTCTCAGGAACACAGCTTCTTCCTATCTGACTGTTCACCAGCTTCTTTGGATAGGGATAAGGCCTTGAGCCCATCCTCTGTGTGGGAAGAGAATTCGCATTTCATCGGCTATGAGACTACTGCGGTAAGAATGTACATGGTTCTGTTTTTGACCTTGGTGGAATGCTTCATTGTGTATCTGGCTGACCAAATGCAGTGTAAAAAATTGAAAGCTTGATTGCCTTCTTTATAATTTAGACGCCTCACAAAGTGTGAGGCCATCAGAGATCAGTGTGGCCATCAGACACGGCCACCATGTAAACCATCTGGGGACAGTGAAAAGCCCATTTTGTTTTAAAGACCTCTATGGAAAAAGGTCTCTGCTAAAACAAAACCCTTTCTTTGATGCCCCTTAATTCCTTTATCTTTCTCCAGGCTTCCTTGTCATATTTTCTGTGACAGTTCTCAGGGGACTGAGGCTAGCAAAATTTTCTATGCCTTGGGAATATCTATCCCCATCGTAATTCAGACAGAAGGAAGGAGAGCTTGTTATGTGTCCCGGAGGGACCCTTCAATTGTGCATTTGATGTTGACAGCTTTCTTTGTCCTGAGGAATAGAATTCCGGGGTGCATTGATCACATGGTCTAATGATAAAACTTTGGAGTTATATCAGGCTTTGCAATTTACAGAGCACTTTCAAATCTATTACCTCACTTTATTCTCGCAACCATCTATTAAGGAAGGCAGGATGGGTGTTTTATTTCTGTCTAACAGAAGAAGAAACAGAAGCTCAGAGAGGTTAAATGGCTTGCCCAAGGTTGTGTGCATATGAGGTGCAGCTGTAACACCTCCTTGAGTCTCCAGGTTCCTGGTCTGGGACACACCGCTCCCCAGATGCCATGACACCAAGCTGCTTCCTGTAGTGGGATTGTGAGAGGCAACAAGAAATGGACTTGTTTTGAAAGGCTGCTTCCACAAAGCTGGCAAAGAGAATCAGAGATCTGGCACTGGAGAATTTAGGGCAAGAGCCGAGGAGTCCCTGGTTTCTCTCTTGCCAGCTGCCCACCTTCACATGGCACCTACCCAAGGCACACCACTGTCTGGGTGGCTGCTTGCTGCACTGCTGTTGAAGAGACGTGAAGAAGGTGGAGAGAACAGAGGAAGCCTATAAAGGCCTCTGCAGTTGCGAGGTACTTTGGGAAGTCAAAGGAGTCAAGATATGGAGCTTGTTCCATTTAGAAAAGCAAAATTGAGAAGGAGAATGTTGTCATCAAGTCAAAAATCAGAACTTAGAAAGAATGGAGTACATAGAGCCTCTGTGGGGCCATTTCCTGCCTTCTCGGCCTGAGCGTGGGGAGCGGTGAGAGAGGCTGTGGGAGATTTCTTTTGTCAACATCAGGGCTACTGCCTAACCCCAATCCATCTCTAAAAACATTTTTCTAACCTGATGGAAAACACTAGCTATTCACTAAAGTACTCTGTTAATCTGTTGAGTGGTGACGTCCCTTTCCTGATGAATAGAGACTTTGAAGACTACTGCTTGATCGATGATGACTATGGAGCTGATTTTCAACTGCCTCGATATTTGACTGAGAACAGGGCTGACACTTTCTATTTCAAAGCCATAGGATGTTGGAACTGAAGGCACCTGTCTGCTTGTTATTTCAGGAAGAGGCCCTATCCACAAAATCCATGTTTGTGAATTGCATAGCAGCTTGCTTTCAGAGGACAGTCTAAAACACTAGTCTTTCGGCCAGATGCCTAATTATTTCTAAGGTTCAGTCTGAGTGGCATTTGAGAAACAGGCAGTGATTTTTGCCTTTGCTTTCCACAGACGGTTTTACATGACTAGCTCCTCCGTTCTCCATAGAGCTCATGGTTCTTGACATTGGCTGCCTTTAGAATTGCTTGGTGAGCTTTATGAAATTGCTGATACCTGGGCTCCACCCCCAGATGTTCAGATTTAATTGGTTTGGGGTGGAGCCTCAGGACTAGTATTTTTTTTTTTTTAAAGATTTTATTTTTTTGACAGAGAGAAACACAGTGAGAGAGGGAACACAAGCAGGGGGAGTGAGAGAGGGAGAAGCAGGCTTCCCGCCGAGCAGGGAGCCCGATGTGGAGCTCGATCCCAGGTCTCCAGGATCATGACCTGAGCCAAAGGCAGTCGCTTAACCAACTGAGCCACCCAGGCGCCCCGAGTATTTTTTTTAAAAAAGATTTTATTTATTTATTTGACACGGAGAGAGAGAGATCACAGGCAGGCAGAGAGGCAGGCAGAGAGAGAGAGAGAGAGAGAGAGAGAGAGAGGAGGAAGCAGGCTCCCTGCTGAGCAGAGAGCCCGATGTGGGCCTCGATCTCAGGGTGCGGAGAGCATGACCTGAGCCAAAGGCAGAGGCTTTAACCCACTGAGCCACCCAGGTGCCCAGCACTAGTGTTTTTAATAAGTGCCCTAGATGATTCTAATGTGCAGCCAGGGTTGAGAGCCATAGTGTCAGAGCATCTCAGCTGGAGGCACTTCTTTATAAGATGCCCTCCTCATAGATATGGATAAACGATAATTCTAGTTAGCATAGCTTGCTTGCTTGCTTGCTTGCTTCCTTCCTTCCTTTCCTCCCTCCCTCCCTCCCTTTCTTACTTCTTTCTTTTTTAAGACTTTATTTATTTGTCAGAGAGACAGAGAGAGAGAGCAAGAGCACATAAGCAGGAGGAGTGGCAGGCAAAGGGAGAAGCAGACTCCCCCCTGAACAGGGAGCCTGATACAGGACTCCATCCCAGGATCCTGAGATCATGACCTGAGTGGCAGGCAGACACTTAACTGACTAAGCCACCCAGGTGTCCCCATAGTTTTCCATTCTATATTTTTTGTTTCGGCAAAAGAAAAAATTTTTTAAAAGATTTTATTTATTTATTTGACAGAGAGAGTACAAGCAGGGAGAGCAGTGGGCAGAGGAAAAGGGAGAAGCAGGCTCTCCACTGAGTAGGGAGATAGATGTGGAGCTTGATCCCAGAACCCTGGGATCATGACCTGAGCTGCAGGCAGCCACTTAACCAACTGAGACACCCGGGTGCCCCTTGGTGAAAGAAATTTTATGCAAATATCTAAGTATAAACATTTGCTGATCAGTAATTAATTCTATTAAAAAAGCTCAGGCACATTTTAACGCTATTGAAATGTGTAGCATCACCTAGTTATAATTTATTCCACAGTTTAATATAATGTTTCTCAAAGTATATTTTGTGACAATTTATATCAAAACCATCTGGGTTGCTTGCTAATATGCAGGTTCCCAGGCCCCATTCCAGACCTACTGAATGGAACACTCTGGGTTGAAAGCCAGGTATCTTCAATGTGGGCAGTTATTCTAGGGATTTTGGTGAGGATCAGGGGAAATGCTTAAATGCTTTTAATTAGTATTAAACACTGTTTGTCCTGAGGGCCTTAGTAAATGTTAGTCCTTATGGTGTTCTTTTTTCCCCCTTCCCCACTTTTTTTTTTTGCTTGTTTGTTTCTGTTTTGTTTTGTTTTTTGTAATTGCAAGACTTGTAGTCTTATAAACTCCCAGTACTTCTTCATTAGAACCACAGTTTTTTTTTCTGTGTAGACTGTTTGCTAATGAGAGGGATGGGCTGAGTTAACCTTTCTGGTGTTCGTGACCAACTGAAAATCTCTCTGTCTTTCTTCAATTCCGTCAAAAAGGGGAAAAAGAAAGAAAAATAAAGTAACAGCATGATGTCACCAGTCTGCTTAAAAACCCCATGATTGTCTATTTTCAATTAGCAGTTTCCCTGCTGGCTGGCCTCCAGGTCTCTCCAAGCTTGCCCTGGTATTAGGTATCCAGCTGCTTCATGTTTCTGGTTTATTTGCATCAAATAGTCCCTTAATAAGTATCTCTAAGGATCAAACACCTCTGCTTTTGGCATAGTTTTCTTTTAAGAGTTTAGAGTCAACCTCTACCCATGATGTTAAACTGATTATTAGAGAGCACAATGTAATTGTAAAGTAGCTGTAAAATATCTTCTCCATGCAGAAGAAATCTTTCAGATTCCTGCACTGATATTGTCTCACTCCTGGTTCTGGTCTTTCTAACATTAAACAGATTCTGGATGTCTTCCTTATACTTCTACTGTCATAGTTTTTTTCTTTTAAAAAAGCTGTTTTGGATCTGATTCTTAGTTATCTTGAAGAATTAATGTGATGACTTCTGAACTGAAGGGTCAAACCGAACATGTGTTAAGAGACACTGTTCCTACATCAAAGATGTAGAAATGCCTAAAAACAATTATTCAAAGTCAGATTAAAAGGAGCCAAGCAGAAGTCTTAAAAATGAGAAATAGACTCCCAGAAATAAAAAAACCCTCAATAAATGGGTTATAAAATAGTTTAGACATAGATAAAGAGAGAATTAGCGATTTGGAAGCCAAGATTCAAAGAGGTGATGGCTAAATATTTTCTAAATATGAAGATATAATGATCTAGAAAGAAATAAAAATGTGAATAAAAATTTTAAAAAATTTTTAAATAGATTCCATTGTGATAGAATGGTTGAATATAAAATCCTAAATTCACCAGCATTACCTATAAGGCAGTGACCATCCCACTTACAGCAGACTTCTTATCATAGATGTCAGAACACAATGCCTACTACTCATAAACACTGAACCTAGCATTCATACCCAGCTATTAAGAACTAATCAAAACCTATTCAGTATTCAGTCATTGTGTTTTTTGTTGTTGTTGTTTGTTATTTTGTTTTTTGTTTTTTGGTTTTTTTTTGTAGAGGGAGAGAGAGAAAGAGGGAGGGGAAGGGCAGAGGAAGAGGGAGAAAGAACGTCTTAAACAGGCCCTCACGACCAGAACTGAAATCAAGAGTCAGATGCTTAACTGACTGGGCCGCCCAGATGCTCTAGTCACTGCCTTGTTCATTTGATGAATTTTGAGGGCCTCCAGTGATTAGTGGTGAGTGGGGTCCTCTTCTACATAATCTGCCACCAAGTAGAATCTTATAATGAAAGCAAGTCTCAGCTCAAATTCTGCTGTACTCACAAACATTTTTGGTAAGCAGGTACAAAAACCAAATCAAAACCGTCTTACCTGTTTTTAGAAAATCAAGCAAATCCTAGTTATGCAGCCTTTTTAGGCATTTCTCCTAATGCCTTGCATAAAACACTCCCTAGGGGCAGATGTGACAATATTCTAGAAGTGGGATATTTCTGCTGCATCAAATGACAGCATTTTCTATTAAATGGTAGGATACAGGTCAAAAGGGAGCCCACGGCTCTGCAGGGAGGTAAGCTTCTGGGTCGGCCCAGCTCTATACCCTACCCATGCAGGAACGGAGGAGATATCTGTACAATATTTCTAACTGATCCACATAGCTTGACCACCAATTACTGCAACAATATAGTTTTTTTTTTCTGTAAAATTATTCTCATTCCATGATCTCTGTGTGATTTTAGGATAGCAGTATTTCCAGAGCCTATAAAAGTTGCCTCAGGGGAGGGAGTCTTGAATGGACTCTTAGAGGCTCAAATGAACCTCTCCTGGAGTGTTTATTATTGATTAGGATACTGCTCATCTTAACCAACCAGGACCACAAATTAAAGCCAGCATATCTTCATAGGCATATGTCATACTATCTCTGCTGAAACATTGTAAAGTAAATTATAGACCATTTAACACCAGGCAAGGGTGTTTTTAAGAGTTAGGGCAAAACCAGGACATTTTAAAACATAAAAGAACTTGGAGAATTTGCCACCCACAGATGCAAAGAACTAATACAGGATGTGGTAAAACAGGGATACAAATGTACCTGAAAGGAAGGTATGGGATGCAAGAGGAAGACGATCATTTTTGTGTATGTTTAAGCAAAACATAACGAAAATTCTGGTTGTAAATACAGCAAAGGTTTGAGACTGGGTTCATTTGGAAGAGAAGTTAAAGCAAGCTAAGGTTTGTGAAGTGGGATACCGACATCAAATAAGTCAATTATTTTAGTTAGAAAAATATATAGTTAAGTATGCATTTTAAAATCTAGAAGTGTATCCCTGAAGGAATGGAAATAGAAAGCAAAACTTTTAAACCAGAAACAGAAAATAAAGGCTTGTGAATGTAAAGTTGTAGAAAAAGATGGACTGAAAGGCACACCCTAAAGTCCTGGTAGTGATTCTCTGGGGGTGAAGGTTTGGGGTGGGAATGCACATGGGGGACTGAGACTCACAAAGAAAGAGAGAACAGACAGAATCACCAGTTCTGCATAGTGGGAATGTGGTCTTTAAGAATGTTATTATTTGCTGTTTTTTGGTACTGTTTTGCGATGAATTCTTCAAACAAGAAAGACAAACATTGCAAGTTTGGATCAATTTAAGTATAATGCTGGGAGCCAGTCAAAGGCTTAGGCGAAGCAAGAGCACCGGGAAGGCAAGGACCAACTGTTTTAATCACTGTGTGCATTCAGCTCGTGATAGGTCCTGAATTAATGCTTGTAGGTACGATTTTCACTGTCTTCACTCCTGGGCATTTCGCCCCCTCTGAACAACTAAACTTCCTTTCTCAGAAGGTCCAAGGTCATTCTTGGCATTCTCTGTGCCCTTGATCTGCCCTTTCTGAGGTCTCTGCCCTAGCACACCCTGCAGTGATGAGAGCTCTTTCAGCTAATCTCAGGAGATCAGGCCTTCACATGTTTTCAAACTGTTGGGGCCAGTGCTGAGGACTGGGAAGCTGTAAAGGACACATCCTCAAAACCTTGGCTCAAAGACCAGCTCCCTGGGCTGCTTTGTTACTGGATCAGGGCACCTTGAGGGCACCTGAGGTCAGGCTGCCCAACAGGGAGAGCTGTTTTGGGGCTGAGCACACTGGCACCTGAGAGCCGACAGTGAAGGAAAGCTGCGAGACTCTGACAAATTGTCACCTCTGCTGATTCTCTATTTGAAGAGGTGTAGCTCCCAGCTGCATTTGCGTTTCAACAGGGGGCTCTCAGTCCCAGAAACATCTCTCTCTAGGATTTAAGAGACTATATCTTTAAGGTGAGATGACTTGAGTCCATGGGGTGGGACATCTGTGGCAGGCATGGGAAGCATGATGTACAAGCGGGTGGCCCTGGCTTGATCCTTTCTCTGGTCCTGCTGACCCCAGCTGCTAAGTCTTCTCAGAGTAGAGCAACTTAGGAAGTCCCAGTCCCACCAGCCCCTGTCTTGCCCCATCCACCCTGCTAGCCCTCTGCTGGCTCTAGGGTTCTGGGACAGAGAGAATTCCCTTCTGGGAAGAGCTGGGCTGGCCAGGAGCCATACAGCCGGAAGGGTCTCAGATTACTTGGGTTTGCATCCCTGTCCTGCCACTGACCAGCTGTAGGACTTTGGGCAAGTTACTTGAACTCACTATGTCTCAGGTTCTGCATCTATGTAATGGGGATAAGAATGGTACCTACTTCACAGGGTTTCTGTGAGGAAGAAATGAGCTATGAGGCGTACTAAGAACTGCTAGGAATTCCCGGCACAGTATGGAACACTAGAGTGGAAGTGATGCTAGGGAGATGCGAGCTCTAAGGAGCAGTGGATCCAGAGGATAGGGGTTCAGACTTATATTCTACTACCTACAAGCCATGTGTCCTTGGATGAGCCTCCTCAAGTCTGTTTCTCATTGGTAAAATGGAGATTGTACCTGTACCAAATGCTTGTGAGAAATAAATGAGATAAGAGATGTAAAATATCTAACACAGTGTTTGTCATACATAGTAAGTGCTCCATAAATGTTACATTTGTAGTAAAATGTCTCACTGAAGATTTAATTTGTGTTTTGCATGAGAAATGAGATCAGTGTGGTAAAACTCAGGAGGCAGTTTTGTCCTCTGGGCAGGGGAGAGGAGAAGGTGGAGAAGCCCTGGGGAGGGGATGGGGAAGTGGCGGGAGGGGAAGGATTCGAAAGGGAGCTGGCAGAATTGATGAGGGCTCAGCTCCCTGAAGACAATCAATAGCTGTCCTTGGTTGGTAGACAAAATCAAAGGAAAAGTCAGCTTGCCCTCAGTGGGCACAGATAGCAGGGGACTGAAAGGGCCAGAGGATTCTTCCCACCTGAACTAATTCTGACAGAGCTCCTGGGAACTCTGGCATCTGGGGGCTGGCTGGGCAGGGAGAGAAAGAATACCAGCTATGAACCACTTTCTTGGAAACTTATGTTGTGGGTGGGCATCCTCAGCTAAAATGTGACCTTGAAATAAACTTTCTTCCCTCAGAGGACCCAGGGTACCAGATGGTGCAGGCTGGATGAGCATTTCAGGGTGAGGACAAGCAGATTTCAGCTGTGGCTCTGGGGACAGCAAGAAAGCAGGACCGGAGTAGATGGCCCAGAGACCTGGGCTCCTTGCTGCTTGCGGAAGGCCCTTACTTTGAAGCTGTTATTAGGAGAAATAGTAGACTGGATGCTATGGGGAGGTGGGTGATCGTGCCAGTTTCTGTTTTGTTTTTAGGACAAAGAGAATGAGAGTGTGTGAGGGAGTCATGCCCTGGATGAGTGGAGTAGGTCTTTCTTCTTAGGTCTCCTTAGATGAAGGATGACAGGACCTCTGAGTGCTGCCAGAGTTGCCTCTTCCCATGGGCCTGGGCTCAGGGAAAGGGATGGTTTTGTGACAAGACATGTAGGAGCCCGACACGTATTTGTAACTACTTTGTATTGTGTATCTTACTTCCGCCACTGAATGAACGCAACAACCCTGAGATTTAGAATTTCTGCCCATTTTAGAGACAAGAAAACTGAAGGCCGTAGGGGCCTTGGAACTTGCTCCGGTCTCCTGTGGAAGTGGTGCTGTCTGACCCGGAACTCCACATGGCTTCCAGGAAGCCATTCTCCCCCTTGAGATTTCCTACTTCCGGTGTTACTTGCTCCCTGCGCTGAAAGTGCGTGCCGTGGCAGCTTTTTTGGACCGTTTCCGTTTCCCGTATTGGGCAAGTGTGGGCTTGAGTCCATAAATAATACATAAATTAGTATGTTGAGCTGATTCCCACCTTTTTTCTATCAGGTCTTCAGTTATTCCTGAGATCAATAAAGCTTAAAAGAAAAGAAAAAGCCAACTCAGCTTTTGTGTGGATCCTGGACTTTGCTCTCACACAGACCTCTTTCCTGGAGTGGAAGCCATGCTTGACAGCTCAGCTTTCTTGTCCCTAATGAGTTGGGACGTGATTGTGCATTCAAAATCTAGTAAGGACTAAACCAGCACAGTTGGATCCACACTGCTGATTAAACACAGTTGAAAAGATTTTTTTTTTTTTTGAGGGGATATTTAAGAGAAGCAGAGAGAGAGTGAGTGAGATTTGCACACGCTCAGTGCTTGCTCTGAACCAGGGCTGTGCCAGGGGCTACTACGTTTTCCATGGAGGACGACAGAGTTGAAATCACACAGATGAAATTAAAGGAAGAAAACAGCAACAACTCAACATAATCAGAAGCCACAACAATGATATAACCACCCATTGGCCCAACTCAACACCCGGAAGAAACGACCCACTGAGATTCCAGAGGTGCTGCCCACCCAAAGAATGTTGGTCTGATGCGGAGTGGGAAAAGGCACTCTCTAGGCACACACAGTTCTGCATGGGCCCAATTTTGGGCTCTCTCACCTCCCAACCAGGCCCCTTCATGTAGGGGATGCCATCACAGGTGTGCATGGGGTCCTGAGCATGCAGGTAATATTTGCAGCCTTTCTTTTTCTCAGGTTTTCCTTTTTTAAAAAGAACTCAGTAGCTAATTTTTTTTCTAGGACTATGAAGCTTCGGCCTCTACCATGATACGGGGATGAAAGATGTCTCAGGAATAAGAGCTAGAGAAAGCTTTAATGAGAGGAGCTTCGACCATTTTCAAAGCCCCTCCACCGTGCATGGAGGGGCCCCAGAGCTGTGGAGCCCTGGGTGACACTCTGTGGGTGACACATGGTGGCACTGGGCTCTTGCTTGGGCCGAGGGCTTGCTCTGATGAGCTGGGCAATTGGGGGACCGTTTGAACAGACCAAAGAAAAATATCAAAAGGCAATTGGAGTCAGGGAGAAAATGAATAGCTCATGATCTCCAAGGGAGATTACAGGGGTAATGACAAAGCAGTCAGGTTTTAGAAGGGGCTGTTTTTCCAAGAAAGGTAATTTTGTTCAACTTTTTTTTTTTTTTAATGGAAAAAGGGGATGAAGAGATCAGAACCAGTTAAATCATCATTGTCAGATAAAAGATAAATCTTTCATTAGGAAACAGTTCTTTGTATGCCCTTTTGACATTGAAGAATATATTTGATGTAAGGATTTGGGGCTTTATCAAAACTGTAATATGCTAAGATAAACAAAACCACAATGTGATATTTTATTGAAGAAGAACAGCCATAAAAAAAAAAGGAAGAGAACTTTCAAGATTAATAGCGTGTTTTCCCCGTAGGAGCTTTGCTCTTTTTAATCATTTTTAAGATACCTACTCATGCATGTTTGCACATTCAGCAAACACAGGCTTGGATAACAAGAGAGGCTGCCCCAATGCCCTAGAGATTCAGGTTCAAACTCCCACCTAGAGTCTTTCAGTGACTGCAAAACTCCATTCCCTAAATAGGTTTCTTGTCCCAGGCCACAGCTGAGACCTAGCTTCTGCCTCAGGGGGACCACTGAGCTCCCCACCACCCTGTCATCCACCTTTCCCATACCTCCCCCTGCTTCACCTAGCTACCTGCAGGCCCAGGCTGCTCTTCATTCTGGGTGCAATGGGAAGGGACAAAAGAAAGCCTCCCCAGGAGGAGAGGCTGCTGCTTGGTCTTCTGGTACCTGGTGCACTTGAAGTGGGCTCCTGCCCTCCTTTTGCCGTCACACCCCACTCCTGGATCCCCTTCCACCAGACCAGGACTGTGTGGAGGCCAAGTCTGCAGTGACTGGTGTGGTGTCCCACTTCATGACCACCCCCTCAAGTTCTTGAAATGTGGACCCAGTCGGTCACTTACATCAGCCTGACTTGTTACCTCTTGACACCTGGGCAGGCATTTGGAAGTCTCGTGTGGTGTTTTTCACATAGAGCAATTTGTAAATCCTTCAGAGCAATAAGCAGGCTGTGTTTCAAATTATTTATATCTTGAAAATATTCACTGTGCATGTGACTATTTTCAGCCTTGGCTTGGATCTTGGAAAATCTGAAGGTGAATTAGATCATCAAAGTTAATGGCACAAACAACCCTACAAAAGAAAGGATCTTTCTCCAAATTAAAACTCTATAATGTAGTTCCCCCAACATAACTCTTCTAAGCACCCAATATTTCCCTTTTTGAAAAGATTTGTTTATTTTAGAGAGAGTGAGAAAGAGAGTGAGAGCAAGTGAGGAGGGGGAGGGGAAAAGGGAGAAAGAGAATCCTTAAGCAGGCTCCACATTGAGCATGGGGCTCCATCCCAGGACCCTGAGATCATGACCAGAGCCGAAATCCAGGGTTGGCTGCTTAGCCAACTGAGCCACCCAAGCACCCCCAGCATTTCCCTTTTATATTCTCTTTTTTTTAAATGAATTTTTTTAAAGATTTTATTTATTTCTTTGACAGAGAGAGAGATCACAAGTAGGCAGAGAGGCAGGCAGAGAGAGAGGAGGAAGCAGGCTTCCTGCTAAGCAGAGACTCTGGGATCATGATCTGAGCCGAAGGCAGAGGCTTTAACCCACTGAACCACCCAGGCGCCCTCCCTTTTATATTCTTGAAACTTAACAGCCTTTGCCAAAACTTTATCACGAGACCATTGTCAAGTGGCCATGAATTACTTTCACTTAGGGAGTTTCATTAAACTAAGCTACTACATATGTGGCCTTTAGTTCAGAACTTTACCTTGTTAGCATGACAGGTCCATCAACACACAAGGGGCTGAACAGTCTTAGTTATCAATGGGAGGTAATAATTATCTCCAAAAGTTCTATGAGAGTTGCTTAAAGAACCCTTAACTGTCATACCTCTGGGAGGGCTCCAAGTCAGCTCACAGTGTCCCCTGAAGTGTATACACCTCACCAGGATGATAGCAACTTTGAATTCAGAATTAAGTGGTTCTCTGGTGCTTGTTCCTTTTCAAAGAGCTTGCTGGGAATCACTTCAGGTTGCACTTCAGGTGTGGACACAGAAGGAGAGAAAACCAGAGAAACAAATCCAGAGGCAAAGTTAGAGGAGAATTTTGTAAGTGAAGCTTTGTACCATCCCTTGGAGAGTCTGACCCTTTATGGGGAAAGGAGGCTAGCTCCCATTCAGGGCTGCAAGCCACCTGGGGGAGGATAGCACGATTTTCTATCAATAAATTTAGAAATTTGAAGATCCACAAATTCTAAGTGGGGAATTGAGTTGGTATTCAGACTCGTGGCTAAAAACTTGATTTCAGAGTCTCAGTGTGGCATGGGTGGAGTAAGGATGCAAGGGTGCCTCACCTGAACAAATGAGTCATGAAAAAACCTTCAATCATCTGGCCCCACCTTCCTCCACCTCAGAAATACTCACATGACATCTCAGACAGATGAGCATACAGCTTCTTGTTTCAATTCTTCCACAGAAAGGGAACTTAGTCATAATACCTTTTGACAGTGAAAGGCTTGAACATTCCCTTGTGGGACAGCCTTGGTTTTTAGAAACTGCTTCATTGCATGAAGGTAAACACACCTCTCCTTGGTCATGGTTTTGCTCTCTAGATCTCAGCATTCAAGTTTAATGACTTTCTGCATCATTCAAAGACCCAAAAAGAGCTATCGGCTCTCAGCTCCCACATTTACTTTTCCCTTACCAAGGGTTTTCTTTTTTAGTTCAGTCTCTTGTTGATCATATATACTACAGCTCTAGATCCCTTCCGGTTTATCTAGATGTTCTCTGCTGTCAGTGTGAGCTATAGCCTGTCTCTTTTTTCCTTTCTGCAATCCTGGAAGGTCAGTCATAACACTGGGCTTTCCTGCATGTGGAGATTGGGACTCCTCTGGGCCTCTCTGAAGCATTTCTGGCACTGTCTGGCCTGCTCTTTGCCTAGTAACTTATGGCTTTCCAAAGACAGGGGCTTTATCCAGGTGGGGATAGAGGCCCAAGAAGTTGGATGTTCCCAGTAAGTATAGAAAAACTAGATTGGTAAAGCCTTACCTGTCCTCTCTGAGGACCTATCTTCTTCTCAGAAGTAGTCCCTTCTCATTTTATCCCAGACTACAATCCCATCAAGTTCAAGGTTACAGCACAAAATCAACTTTGGCCCTATAAAAGAGTAGATACTGATCTGACATTCCTTACTTCTACCCATCCATCCATCCGTTCACACAAGCAATCACTTATCAACCTATAATGAGCATAGACTACATCATAGACCATGTAGTAGGCATGGAGACAGCATCTGTGGGGTGTGGGTTCCCACTCACTAACCTCTCATATTCCTGAGACCCATTTCTCTGTGAGCAGCCTGATGCTCAAAGAAGACTTAAGAAGATCCAAGGAGATTAAGACAGAGAGTTCAGAAGGTCACAATTGAAAATAAGTTTGTAATAAGCATTTCTGAACAGGGAAACAAAGAGAACATCCCCATTTAAGGGCTTATTAGAATCTGAGGCCATGGGGTAGGAATGGGGGTAGGAAACTGGGAGAGAAGGAGAAGTAGCAAGCTTCGTTCAAAAAGCACATGCTTACATCACCATTACGCCTTGTACTTAATTGAAGTTGATATATTTACTTTACTTGAAGTTATAAAAGAGAGTGAGGTTTTTTTTTTTTTACATTTATTACAATGGGGCATGAATTTTTAAAAATACCACAAACTAGCAGTGTCTCCTTTGCATCTTGCCTGCTGCTGCCTTGCAGTGCTTTCAGTAAGCTTCTGTCTCCTTTGTTTGAATTGGGTGAATTATTTCACCCCCCACATCACTGGCCTCTACCCAGTCGGATCACCCAACATTTGGCAGCCCATATGGGGAACCTCTGCCAGGCTGAACTTTTCCTGGATTCTCCAGAAATTTCTTAGGACTCTTTTTTGGTGGACCAACTCTAGTACTCCTTGGGGGAACTGACGACCTCCAACTGAGTTTACTCCTCGATGAAGATCCAAAGCCCCAGGGGAAACTTGCTAGACCGCCCTTGCCCAGAAGGGTGAGGGCCTTCTGCTCTTGCCCTTCAGAGGGACCCCGCTTTCCCTCTCCTTTCTTTTTTTCCCTTTGGCCATCTAACCCTAGTACTCCTCAGACAACTGAAGATGTCTGATCAGGTTAGCTCCCTGGTGTGGTCTGAAGGTCTGAGGGTGAATAGGTTGGTCTGCCTATTCCTGTGAGGGTGATGGGCCTCTTTTTTCTCTTCTCCCACTCTATGTGCCCCGAGGTCTCCGTTTCCAAAGTGTGGTGTACTTGGTAGTGGCAGCTCATCCAGCGTGAACATGCTCATGGTATGGACTCGGTTGGGAACCTTCCCTAATGCTGGCTGACTCTCAGCTTCCTTGCTTCTTTTGGGGTTTCTCCTATTTTTCCTTTGTTCCCGTGGATCCAGCCACCATCTCGATCTATAGGCAAAATATGGTCCTATGTGCATCTGAGGGGCTTCCTCCCTCCAGCACTGTGCAACACCAGGATGATTTTCTTGGAAAGAAACCTGGTCATGGCTTTCATGGCTTCTTCCCCTCTTAGGACCCCTGGCTTCAGTACTCATACTAATAATTACTGGTCTCCCTCTCTTTATTCTCTTTGTTAAATTAGTCTCTTCTAGAATTCAGTAATTCCATATACAGATGATCCCATGTTCCATTGAATGATTCAACAAGGATCCCAGCCTATACCATTGGAGGGTCCTCTTGCTCTCAGTCCAGTAGACCTGGCCACCAAGGAGTTTCACTGAAATTGCTTATCATCATGTTGGTATAATAGCGTGCTCTGGTCTGTAGCTGCACAGAACCCCTGATGGGCCAACAAGTTTAGGGAGGGACAGTGGTCCCCCCTATCCAGCATGAAGCAGCTACTGAACGTGAGACCTCTGCCTGAATGCCAGAGATTTGTCACTGCCACTCTGTCAGGGGGGAGCATAGAGGCCGCCTTTAGGCAACAGCTTGGGCAGTGGAAAACTGAGGCAGGTAGAAGGGCCCCTAGTGACCACCGGGCTGAATGTAAGCAGGCTCATTAAGCCATAGGCCCTGATTGACCAATGGGCTACTTACACCCAGGCAGAGTTACCCAAAGAGGAAAATTCCATACTTTCTCATACCTCCTCACTCACCCTTTTAACTCTAGTCTCTACCACTGCCTCCTGGCAGACAGTGTCTCCTTTGCTGTCCTGCCCACTGCTCCCTTGCAGTGTAGCCAATATACTTCCATCACATTTTTAAAAAGATTTTATTTATTGAGAAAGAGAAAGGAAGGAGCAGAGGGAGAGGGGCAAGCAGACTCTGCGTTGAGCAAAGAGTCCCACATGGGGCTCAATCTCAAGACACTGAGACCATGACCTGAGCTGAAACCAAGAATTGTGCTCAACCGACTGAGCCACCCAGGGGCACCCTTCCATCATATATTTTTTCATATGAATATATATATATATATATATATATATATATATATATATTTAAAGATTTTATTTATTTGACTGAGAGAAACGCAGCCAGAGAGGAACACAAGCAGGGGGAATGAGAGAGGGAGAAGCAGACCTCCCACTGAGCAGGGAGCCCGATGTGGGACTTGATTCCGGGTCTCTGGGATCATGACCTGAGCCGAAGGCAGTCGCTTAACCAACTGAGCCACCCAGGCACCCTTCATCATATATTTTTTTAAAAATTCCAAAGCCCAGCTTAGACCCACTATTTCTGGTCTCCCTCCTATGATGGATACAGTTATTTTTACTCTTGCTGCTCATGGCTGACATCTCACTGATTCTGATGAACAGGGAGTCTTTTCTTGGCACACCCTATAGATCCACTTCTGGAACCTTCTCTCCTTGGTCTCTGGCTGCTCGTGGAGGAGGCCTCCTCATAGAGGAAGGGAAGAGAGATTAGCAGGAACCTGCATCTCAGCCCTGTGCCTGCTACCCACTCTCCCGCCACTCTGTGGATCACTTTCTTCAAGTTCTTCTCAGATTCTTCCTGTTCTGGTGCTGTCAGACACCGAGAGCTATTTGGCCATCCCAAACCCTTTCTCTCAGGGAGAGTGAGTCAAGCCCACCCCAACCACAAGACTGATGTCCCAGAGGATTGTGGCCAGTGATGCAGGACACCCGACAGTCATGCAGCTCAGAGTAGGCGGGACACTTCTTCACAGCAGAGAGGGAAATATGATGGGATAGTCAGCATCTCATCCGTCTGTCTTGCACCAGCTGCTGGAGTCAGAGAGGACACAGCCCTACCTCCACGCTCTCACCCCTGCTCCCGGAATGTGTTCTTTCTTCCAGGCAAAATTTTCTCAGGTCAAATTGTGCAAAGTTTTACTTAACTCTAGGTCCTGGGGAACACTGTTCCTTTAGTTTGGTACCTGCCAGTTCTGGGTGGGCTTTGCCTGCTGCCATGAAGACAGGATTCATCCAGCCCAGCCAAGCACCGAGTACATCGTAGGTACTTAATACATGCTGGTTGAATGGAAGACAGATGGCGCTGGACACAGGGATAGTGTTTGCCAAGTAGAATTCTTGAATTCTGGAAATGGTTTTTGTGGAGGAGAACATTGCCTTTATATTGAGAGCAGTGGCCTGGGGCAGAGGTAGTACCCACTCAGATACCCACAGAAAAGCTGAAGTGGGTCATATGGATTAGGAGGTCTGGAGTTGAGAAGGAGAACCTTCTATTGTGTCTAGTGTGCCCACAGACTGGGATATCAGAGGAGCATCACGGGTCTGAGCAGCTCAGGAGGCTTCTGAGGAGTGAGCTGCCTCAGAGGAGATGGTTGATTAAGACCCCACCAGTCTCAGTCAATAGGAGCAGGGATGGCTGCATAGTTTTCAGGGGCCAGTATTCAAAAACTAAGACTTTCGGCATGGGGTGCCTGGGTGGCTCAGTCGTTAAGCATCTGCCTTCGGCTCAGGTCATGATCCCAGAGTCCTGGGATCAAGCCCCTCATCGGGCTCCCTGCTCAGCGGGATGCCTGCTTCTCCCTCTCTCACTCCCCCTGCTTGTGTTCCCTCTCCCACTGTATTTCTGTCTGTCAAATAAATAAATAAAGTCCTAAAAAAAAAAGGGTTTAGGGACAATGGCAGCAGAACCTAGACTGAGTGCGGGCTATTGGGTCTGCTCAGGCCACACACCCATGAAGCCAGGTCTGGCTACTGGTCATCTCCTGGCCTGTTTTTGAAAGTATCTGGGTCAGATCCACTTTATACTCTTACTGGCCCAGTGTCTTAAGCCACTCTGCTATGGTTCCAGACCTACTCTGTTTGTTCAGTTTTATTCTCTTGCTCCACTATTTTTTTTAAATTTTATTTATTTATTTGACACAGAGCAAGTGAGTGAGATAGAAAGCAAGCTCAAGCAGAGGGGAAGGTCAGGCAGAGGGAGACACAGGCTCCCTGCTGAGCAAGGAGTCTGATGTGGGGCTTGCTCCAAGGACCTGGGATCATGACCTGAGCCAAAGGCAGACACTTAACTGACTGAGCCATCCAGGCACACCTTCCCTCGTCCCACTATTAGTTGTTTACAAGCCAGAGGCTTTCCATAGCTAACAAGGCGGTTACTGTTGATTTGTTGCTCAGGGTCTGCCATGCCTCTGCAGAGTGCTTTCTGTGCGTTCTCTGTCTCATCCCTTCAGAAACACAGGGTGGCATTAGTCTACGTCCATTTTATAGAGTAAAAAGTGATCTGGCTAAGGCTGTAATTCATGAAGGATAGAACCAAGATCAGGACAGCTTCAAAAAGCCATGTTCTTCCTATTACCTCCTAGACTTCAAGGGCATCATTTTTTTGTGCCATAAAATTGGCCATGTATATGTGCATGTATATGTGTTGAATGCCAGGGTTTGTGTCAGGAAGAGCAGGCACAGGTGAAACTAGAGATAATTAGGGGTCTTGTCTCCCATGTCGTGCTCTGCTGTCAACAGCATGGTGCCATCCTGTGGTTTCTGAGCCCCCTAAAAGAAAGATGGCTGCTATATGGGAGGGGCTTCCTGGATTCCAGGGCTCCACTGAAGTTAGGGGTTCCCTGACTCAGGCCTGATTTGCATGTCTTCCTGCCTCTCACAGGCACCAAGCTCATCCCAGCCAAATGCACTCTTGTGGGTGGTCATCTGCCTCGCACTCATCTCTTCTCCTGCCAGGGATCTGGGCTGACAGTATAGAAGCTCAACAACTTGGTGTCCAGAGCAGGTCTGAATCAGCCACCTCTGTTCCCCTCTCCAGGGCTGTGCTCTGACCCCTGGAAGCCTTCCGGAGGGCCCCTCCCAAACAGAAGGCAGTCCTGATCCCTTCCATCTCTCCAGGAAAGCAAGCAGAGAGTAAGTGAACACCCAGGCAAGGAGATATTTTTTTAATGACGCCAAAATATCCACCCCCAAGTCTGGCAAGGCAGGAAGGGCATAGGAGGCGAGTTGTATTCTAGGTGAGCCTATTATGTATGCCTGAGCCCTTATTTCATGCTTAATTGGATCATCTTCCTTTGGGGAGCCTGTAGGAAATTGGGAGGGCGGGTTTGGTCAACTCTGTAGAATTCACATAAAATAAACCCTCATTGCCCTCCTGCTTCTTTTATTTTTATCTTATTTTATTTTTTTATTTTTTTGCCCTCTTGCTTTTTAAAGCAAGACTCACACACATACCTCTTGGTGTTGAACATGCATTCTCCATTGTGAACAGGTATGCAGCCCAGAGTCTTTGCCTCGGAACACTGTTGTCACCTCCCTGGCCCCACCCAGCCTGGACCCTTCATGAGGCCTGGCTCTTTGCGACTTTGCCGTCCTGGTCGCCCAGCCTAATAAGAGCCCCTGAGTCTCAGAGATGGCCCACTAATTTAGGAGTCCCAGGCTCTCTGCTTTCATTTGCCTTTGCATGGGATTAGGTTAGTGCCTGTGTGCAGTGTGGGACCTCACTCAACTGAGCTCCTCTCCCACTGGCTTACAATGAAGAATAAATTGAGAGGATTCATGGGGATATTCTGCTGATTCTTACTGTTTGGGGAAAAGGGGCTGTGTTGGCAAATCTCATTTTGAAAGCATCACTTCTATGTCCAAAATATTCAGCAGGACAGGTTTTTTTTTTTATAAATAATGTGGACAACTGATTGTATGTGCTTGCTAGGCTGTAAGATTCCTCTTTGGAATCACAGTTTAAGTAGTGAGATGTGGAGGACATTGGAGCTAACTGGAGTTTCCATTTGGAAGATCCTGTCCTCGGGCATCCTTCTGTGTGAGCTGCTTCCGGTTTCACACTGTTTTGCTCATCTCTTCCCTGCATTTAGGGCAGCAGAGGAAGGAGAAAACCTGCTCTTATTGTCCATTTGCCAAAAAGAACAACATCAAAGACGACGGGTCTATAAAGTATTGCTTTGTGTGTAGGTGTGTGTTTGCGTGTGTGATTGGAGGAGTATTTTTTGTGTATGTGAGCATACACTTGCTTCCCTGCATGATCAAAAATAAGATGTGAACGCCAAGCTAAAAATAAAGACAAGAACATTTTATAAAGAGCATTTCCCCTTTTGTTTTCCTCTTCCCCCCAAAGCTGCCACCTTCCAGCTGTAATTACGCCTTCAATGTAGGGCTTGCTTGCACGGAGCGTCAGCTCACGGAGCACACTCATCAGTGTGCACCACTGTTGCATTGTCATGTTTATCTTTCCATATCGAATTGTGCTGCAAAGACGAAAGGGAGGATCAGATTTCTGGAGTCTGAGGGAAGACAGAAACCAAATGAAACGTGAGACCACAGCTCTCTCTACCCATCTGCCTGGGGAGAGAGATTCTGGGCGCTGGACTAGGGGCTCAGACAGTGTCTCCAGACACAGGCAGGCGTCTTCAGGCCATTAGAAAAACCATTTCCCTGGAATATGGGTCTGTAGAGGGAGGACGAGGAAAAGGTGTTAAAAGACTGCCTGAGACTGCAGCCACCAGGGGCTGCTGATAAAAATTGTGCATAGCTCAAAGAGCAAATAGCTCTCATTTTTCAGTGATTGTGCTGGATTTTGAAGTTAACCCAGCGGGGAGAACATACCTGCCTGAGCTTCTAGAGAGGCGCCGAGCTTGTGGACTTGAGAACCAAGGGCATCTATTTTTCAAGCTCTGGATCTGTGTGCCTGGGCTGCTGTGGCTTCCATGTGACAAGCCTCTGCATTGGTGATCTCTTTTTAGCCCAGCTTTAGGCAGAGAGGAAGCCGATTTTACCTTGGAAAGGGGAAGGGGAAGGAATAGTCGAGGTGGCCCATGTAGTGAATCACAGACCCAAAGAGGGGAGGATCTCTTTGGGGAGGCTTTAATCCTACTCCTCAAGCTATGGCTGGGGGTGACTTAAACTGTTGAAAGTAAGGACCTGCTTTCAGAAAGCCTAAAAGATTTCCAACTTGATTAGAACGTACTCAGTGCTAAACCAACAGAGGGCTGGATGGCTTCTTTTTTTGGAAGGGTTGGGTTCTAAAGTCAGTGTGGAGGGTGCAGACTGCATGCGGTCCAAATTAGGCTGGAGAGTCCTGTAACTCACTTCCAAGGTATGCTTCAAGATACTTAGACCAGGCTGGGCTGGGAGATGATCCTTTTCGAAGCAGAAGACATGTATTCCTGTTCCTATGGAGCTCATTTTTGGGCCTGTGCTCTTTGACAGAAGCAGGGAACTAACTGGTAGCATTTAAATTGTTCTCTGTAGTCTCATCCAGCCAGGTGGACATTCTTGAGTTCACTTAAATGAAATCTATGTAGAATGCAGTCTCATTGCACCTTTGGGGGGGGTCCAAAACTATGCATTAGCTATGTGTGGAGGAGAAGTGGGGGAGAAGAGGAGAGAGAGAGGGAGAGGGAAGGAGAAGAGAGAAGAATAAGAGAAAGAGTGATGAGGGAGGGGTGAGGAGAGGGGGAGAGAGAGAGAGAAAGACAGGAAACGTCTATCTTAATATCCCTAGCCTGAGCTCAGGTAACCTATGGCTTCTTTGTGACACATTTATAGGGCCTCTAGCTAATAACAACAGCATTACCAATACTATTGCCCTGAAAATGTGCTAGGCCCGGGTCTAAGTATTTTACATGTATTAACCCATTCAGTATGCACAGTAACTCTGTACAATGAACTTTATCATCCCATTTTATAGATAAGGAAACAAAGTCTTAGAGCCCATTCAGTTTGGTCCCTCCGGGTGTTTGAGATGAAGATAGCTGCCAGGAGCATGTGGGCAGAGCTCCAGAGAGGAGCAGGAACTTCCGGCTTCCTTCACAGGGGCTGTCGCAATAGGAAGACCTGCTCCGCTTGGCCTCTGAGGCTCCAAGGTGCCGCCAGGCTTAGCTGCCTTGCTCCCTGTCTGGACTTCTGCATGGCGAGTCCCTCTGTTTGGCCTTTCTCTCTCCTTTTTACCATGCAAACTTTTACTCATCCCTCTCTGGCTCTTGGAGCTGGATTAGATGTGTATCATGCCACCCGTTCTGCAGCTTCCATTCACTCTGACCACATCCTGAGGCCCCACACAGCAGGGCTGCTGGCTTCTCCTGCCCTCTCTCTCCACCCCTTAGCATAGCACCTGGCTCATTGTCCTTAGTCAAGGTCCGCTGAATGGGCGTCAAGTAAGTGAAGAGCTACAGGGCATCACTTCCCATCCAGTTTCTAAAATATAGGCCCCTTTCACTTAATATCAGTCACCCACATCTAAAAATCAGATGTTCTGCCTGAAAATGCTAACCAGAGCCTATTTCCTATTATTTGAAACGGGGGAAATTATCCTGCATTATGTACCAATTCCAAATTCCTAACCAGTGTCCTGAAATGTAATGGTGTTAACATAGTAAAACACCTACATGTGACTAAAAAACTCTCACTTAGGATCTAGAATGGCTAAAGGACTCCTTCCTACTCCCAGACTATCAACTGCTCTGCATACAGCAAAGTGTTCTCCTCCACAGCCATGGCTCTCCTCCCTCGCTTTTTTTGCTTCTCCAAGTGTTTCTTCTATACTTTCTCAGATTTGGGGGTTCTTGCTGTGCACTACTAAGCACAAATCAGGGCCATTCATCCAAGGCTTATGAGAATACAGTCAGGTCAGGGACACGAAAGGCAGAAGATGACTCACACTGAGTATAAAGTCTTACCAATTGAATTTGGAATGTAACTGAAATCTTGCCCCACATATTGTTTTGTTAAAAATGATACATTGATTTTGGAACCGTGAATATAATCTTTTTTTCCTGAAATTCATCCATTGCCCGAAAAACATTTTATTAGAGCCATTACCTACCCCCTCTTCCATCTTTCCTTTTAGTTTTCTTTCAAAGTCATTGATTCTATACAATTTGGGTGTGACATACGAAGCGGTCCAGAATATGCCACTTTGGCATAAGGATTATTTTGAGCCGAAGGCATTTGAAAATCAACGGATTCGGGAAGAGGCTTTTTCTGAACGCCCCTCACCTGCCTACAACATAGCCTTCCAAAAGAATTCAACTGTCACAAATCCCCGTTAAAGGAGGGCTGCCTGCATTAGAGGGAAGGGTATGAGAAGGCAGGACTAGATGCGGAAACAGACCTTAGGAAGACAGGTCTTCCCTGGTACTAGTTTCCCCCATATATTTCTTAGTCATTCCTCACTATTTATCATCCCATGAAATCCTCTGCCACTGGTCTTGTTAAGATGTATATAAGCTGGGCACCTGGGTGGCTCAGTGGGTTAAAGCCTCTGCCTTCAGCTCAGGTCATGATCTCAGGGTCCTGGGATCGAGGCCCGCATCGGGCTGTCTGCTCAGCAGGGAGCCTGCTTCCTCCCCTCTCTCTGCCTGCTCGTGATCTCTCTCTCTGCCAAATAAATAAATAAATAAATAAATAAATAAATAAATAAAAAAAATATTTTTTAAAAAGATGTATATAAGCTGTAACTTCTTACTACTTCTTTGAGCCACTTTCTTTGTGAGCTCCCACTTGGGTCAGTGAATAAACTTTGTCTTTTCTCTTGCTCATCTGTCTTGTGTCGGTTTAATTTTCTTGCCCCTGGATACTGAATCTAAGAGGGTAGAGAAGAAATTTTTCTTCTTTGATGCCAAAAAAATGTTCTATTAGGAAAATGTAAATCAGAGATAATTCTGCAGCACGTGCCTCTGTTTTCAAACTTTAAAGAAGTCCACATATGCCTGAGTAAGATAGAGTACTCACTGTCTTTTCTGAAGTTTGTGTGAATGATGATGTCTCCGTGGTTCACCTGTATGTCTTCAAGGGCCCCCAAACCTGTGCCTGACTCTGAGGCCATGACCTTGAAGTAGGATTTGATCTGGTTGAAGAATCTGCCTACATGGCTCTTGGCTCCTGGCCATCTCTCTATCTTTCTGTATATGGGAATACTCATAATTCTTGCCTCATCAGAATTTCTCCTTATTATTAGAACACCAAAGGCTTTGTTAGAAAAGCAAATATCTTAGGAGAGCAAAAACAGTTTTCCTTTTCTTTCAACTGATCAGAGAATCCCTGAATTTTTTTAAAAAATTATTTATTTCTTTGACAGAGAGAGAGAGAAAGAGAGAGAGAGAGAGAGATCACAAGTAGGCAGAGAGAGAGGAGAAAGCAGGTTCCCTGCTGAGCAGACAGCCTGACATGGGCCTCGATCCCAGGACTCTGAGATCATGACCTGAGCTGAAGGCAGAGGCTTTAACCCACTGAGCCACCCAGGTGCCCGAGAATCCCTGAATTTTAACTAGGTGTGGAGTGAAGGTACATCGCCCAGCTTCCTTTGCAGCTAGGTGTGGCCATTTAACTAGTTCTTTCCAGCAGAATGTAAATGGAAGTATGTCACTTTTGGGGTGGTGACATCTTTTGGAAGACAGGAGGTCAACATAGATCCTTAACTTGTCATAGAAGAAGTTTTGCCCAAGATGGAGCCTGTGCAAACTATTGAGAGCCTAAGGTTGCACAGCTCATACCGGGAGCATGCTCAGCTCAGTGCCTGGCATGAAGTAGATTTTCGACAGATATACCTGTGTTGAGTGAACGAGTGCATCAATACATGAGTGGACTACATAGACATCTAGGTATTCATGCAGAAAGACAGTCACCTGTAGTTATTCAGGATAGATAACTTGGGAGCCAAAGACTACTTTAGTTCAGCTCTCAGTGGCCCCCAGACTGGCTACAACTGTCACCTGTACCTCTCTGCCCCTGTCTACAGTCTCTGTAGCTTCATCATAGTAGTGCCCACGCATCATGCCCATACTACCTCCTCATGATGTTGCGGGGGGGGGGGGTCCTATAAAGAAATAGAGTTGAAACTAACACATGACATTTTATGGCATTTGCCAGCCTGTTCTATATCATTGTGTTTCTTTATTTTAAAAAGTTGTTCCCAGGCGCCTGGGTGGCTCAGTGGGTTAAAGCCTCTGCTTTCGGCTCAGGTCATGATCCCAGGGTCCTGGGATCGCGGCCCGCATCAGGCTCTCTGCTCAGCAGGGAGCCTGCTTTCTCCTCTCTCTCTGCTTGCCTCTTTGCCTACTTGTGATCTCTCTCTCTCTGTCAAATAAATAAATAAAATCTTAAAAAAAAAAAAGTTGTTCCCTAAAAACAAGTGTAAAAGATCAAATAAAGGAACAGAAGGTCATTCTTTGTATAGGAAAAAGTAAGTTCAAAGTCTTGAGGATAACAGCCTTTCCCCACATAGGACAAGAGTACCAGGGCCCTGTTTGGAGCCTACCAGGGCCAGTTACCAAGAGGTAAAGGGGTTTTCAGATGTTGATGCTTCCAACCCCGTGTGGACTGGCTTGAACTTTGCTTGCAAGAGAATGAGGGCTCAGGGTGAGCGAACCCTCCTGCACAGTGGCTCCAGGCTTCAGGGAGTTAAGCCTGATGGAGTTAAGGGAGGCCTCCTGAGCAGTTTGCCTACCTCCGTAGGGCTCTGTCCTTGGATTTTATCTTTTTTATTTGGAAAAAAAGTATCACAAGGACATGGGGACTAAGAGCATTGATTGTCTTGCTAGTTTGTTGATTAAGTCCAGGAGGTGCTGGTGAGTAAATTGTCCTTGCCCTCCAGCGTGATACAATAATTAACTCTAATACTAACAACTAAAAGTTAATCACAACATGCACAAAGCCAGGCTCTCTTTGTCCGCCTGCAAAACCTCTTTCCCGCCCGCCGTGGCTTCAAGGTGTTCGCTCTGAGGCGTGGAACAGGTTATCTGAAAAAGAGCTGTTCCTTCCAGTAAAACTGTTCCCCATATTATTATTTTAATTTAATTAGGTTTTTAAAAAGGTTAGCCATGACATTTTAATAGCTTAAGCTCACATTAATATTCTGAGACTACTGTTCAGCCCAGCCACTTGTGATTCGAAAGGATGTTTTTCCAGAAAAGGAATTGGCTTTTAAGACAATTACTGAAAAATAGCTTTCATTTGATTAAGATTGCTATCTCGCTATTAAAAGACAGTTATTGAAATAAAATACGTATACAGTATTGAAAAATGCTAAACTGTGGCTTGATACTATTTATCTAGGAGAAAGGGAGCCTGGGCAATGTGTTTATGGAGATTATCTCGAAGGCGGCTAATGTCCTTCAGCAATGAGCAAATTAGTGAACTGTGCTTGTGATGTGCTGTGTGTTGTCAACCTAATGTTTTATTTATTTCCCTGAGAGCTGCTCTCTTCATTAGGGAGTTTAGAGAGCAGAGCAAGATGATATTTACTAGCCTGGCAAACTAATAAACTCTGTTCATGTTTCTTTTGCCACAATGGCTAATCGTGGTTTTTCAAAAAATAGCCATTCAACATGCTAATGGGTCCTCTAGGAACAGTGTTAAACCATAACTTCCTGTCCAAGGAGGCAGCAAGGACTAGGGTCAGCGTTTCAGGGGCAGCTGGCTGGCAGGTGCCAAGCCTTGTGTTGGTGGTATGGAGATGGTGTGGCAGTGGGCCAACCCTCCAGACACCCGCAATTAGTGGGGAGCTGGCAGCGATGATCCAGCTACCTCATTACACAGTGTAATAGGCACTATTCTCTCTCCCCAAAGCAGCACAGGGGACGAGTAATTAGTTCAGCTTGGTGGGATTGGAGATGGCTGTGGAATTAGGAGGAGTTGGGACTTGAGGGCTGGAAAGATTTTGCCTGGAGAAGCAGAGGGCCAGTCACGAAAAGCAGATGACTGCTTAACCCCCTGGCTCTCTAAGTGTGGTCTCTGGCCAGCAGCGTCCACATCACCTGTAGAAATGCACATTCTCAGGCTTCCGGTTGGTCCTGCCGAATGAGAAAGTTCGTGGGAGAGGGTGTGTGTCCGCAGTCCATATTTTAACCAGCCTTTCAGGGGATTCTGAGACTCCTAAAAGTTAACAGAGTGTGTACTCATGTCCCTCCGGTCACCTGTGGGAAATTTGACTTGACCCGAGCTTTGAGTTTGATGGGGGGCAGAGGGGGCAAGGAGGGAAGGGGATGGAAAGATGGAGCTTTGGAAAGATGAATCAGTACCAACTATGGAGGAAGGACGGGGAGGTCATTCATATTTATATTAGCTATCTTTATGTGTGAGCTTTTAAAAAAATAATGATGTTCCTGGAGCCAGGTAATAGGGACCAATTGGATGTAGCTCAAAGAGAAAAGTGATTGAAAAAATACCATGATATGTCACTGCTCCCCAAAGGAGAATTCAACAACCAGGTCTCAGGAAGATATTTTTCTTTCTTTCTCTATTTCATATTATTTCCTTAGGATAGATTCTGAAACGTAAGATTACTGGTTCAGAGAATGTGAGCAATTTCGTGGCTTCTGGTGTATGGGGCCCAGAAGCTTCTAAATGGTTGTAACAGTATAGGGTGGCACAGTTAAAAGTAAACCCCATTTCTTTTTAAAGTAAACCCCATTTTTGCTGTGTCCTTAGGAATCTCAGCTCTGTTGTTGCTAACTTGCTAGGGCAAAATGGCATACCGTGCTTATTGTTTACAATTAGTGAGTTATTTATGAAGTCAGTTGTTTCTAATTGTGTTTATTTGCCACTTGTGTATTTTACTTGAAAAGGATTTTTGGTACTTATTTTAGCAGGGGAGCATCTCTGCTCCTTAAGGATTCAGGATAAAAGTAATTGTAGTGTAATAAAGAGGAAATCAGACTAGTTTGGGCTGCTGTCGAGGCTGTGAGCTTACCACTGGCGACACCGTCATGACTCTCCTCACTAGCAGCTGAAAGGTCCCTGTAGTCGAAAAACTGTGTCCATATGCCAGTCTGCCACTCACTGGTCTTGGGGTTTGCTGTCACTTTCTGTACTTCTGTGACCCCCAGTTTCCTCATCTGGAAAACAGGAAAAATCTGAATTACCTATCTATATGATACTTTGAAGATCAGAACGAGGTCAGATACCTCAAAATGCTTGGTACACTCTAAAGCATTGTAAAAAATTTGGCTACCACTGTTGTAACATTGGCTTGCCTGAGCAAACAATGCCTGTGAGGCCATGCCAGGTCAGGACTTCTGCTGTTGAGCTATAGGCAGAAACCTTCCCGGTCTAGTTCAGCTTTTTCACTTTTTGCGTAAGTGGGACTCAATTCATAGATGCAGATTCAGAAAAAACATGGTGATAGCTCAGGTATTCTTCCCACCAGCACACGTCACAGATACGTGGAAGGACCAAATATTCCCTCCCACCCTCCCCTGCCTCCCCTTCCTTCCCCCTTCCCCCCTTCCTTCCTTCCTTCCTTCCCTCCCTCCCTCCTTCCTTCCTTCCTTCCTTCCTTCCTTCCTTCCTTCCTTCCTTCCTTCCTTCCTTCCTTCCTTCCTTCCTTCTTTCTTCCTTCCACCAAGTAGTGGGAATAAGTAGTAAGCAAGAGCCAACCCAGCCTTCACTCTGGTGGAGCTCGCCTATTTACTCAGAAAGGAATACTGGCTATGTGTTCTCGTGCCTGACACAGTCTTCGGCAGACTGAACAGTGCTTTACAGTTTGTAAGACTTGCTTACGGTAATGCACGCATTTGATTCTGCCACCTCTGTCATCAGGAAGACTGAGAGGCATAATTTTTTGAAGTCAGAGAGGATAGGTGACTTCCCCAAGTTCATGTAGCAGATTAAGTTCTGGGGCCTGGCCCTGTGCTATCCCCCTGACCCCTAGTTCAGTGCCTTTTCCATGGCACAACACTGACCGACCCTTTCCATTCTCATATTTACAGTGGGTTAAACTTAGGCCTGGTTTTGACGAGGTCATGGAAACGATGGGATTCTGCCACAGAACACTAACTCACCTGCAAACTGAGTTGGCTTCAGTTGTGTGAAATGTAGCTCTGCATGTAATTAAAAAAAAAGAAAATTCAGCAGCCAGAAATTGAAAAGCTAAAGAAAAAAGAGTTAGGTCTGGGAAGTCTCCACTGAGCTAAAAAGCCAGGCGGTAGGGACAGAGGGGCAGAGGGGCTGCAGAGTCGGGGAGGGTCCTGGTGGCTCCACTCCACTCTCTGATAGAAAATGTTCCCGTAGTCAATGGAATTTAGGGGAGAGGGTTCTGAGGGATCAAGGGAGATAAGTGAGCCAGATAGAAAAGCTTGCAGAAAATTGAACAAAACCAGGAAATGATGAGTTGGGCTGGAAAAAAAAGAGCAGCTCAGGGAACCAGGGTAAGAGAAGCAATTCCTACTTTCTCCTCATCATGGTGGGAGAAAAAAAGTGCAGTGTTTGCTGGCAGTCTACACTGTCGGTCAGAGGAGGAGGGTCAGTCTGAGATCTGGCAAGTCCCTTTGGCCATCATGGGTCTATAGTGGGTGCATGACTTCCCTGATGGACCCCGGACTCCACTGGACTGCAGATCCTCAGAGGTCAGAGCTCCCATGTTCTGTTTTACCTTCAGTAGGCAGTAGGCTGCCCTTGGAGGAGCCAGGTTAGCCAATAGCTATCATAGGATTGTGCTAAGCAATGCCTGCTAAATCTCTTTTTCACATGTTATCATCGTCAAAGTCACTGAGATTTATTTATTTATTCATTCCTCTCTCTCTCTCTCTCTCTCTCTCTCTCTCTCTCTTTCTTTCTTTCTTTCTTTCTTTTTTCTTTATTTCTTTGTTTCTTTATTTCCATAACCTAGCAACCCTATTTCTCTCTCCCACCCCACAGCAACCCTCCGTTTGCACTGAGATTTTTTTCTTAAAGGTTCTAATTTGTGAGACAGAGCTAGCGAACACAAGTGCAGGGGGAGAGTCAGAGAGAGAAGGAGAAGTAGGCTCCCCGCTGAGCAGGTGCCCCACCACTGAGATATTTTTTAACACAAAATAAAAAATAAACGTGGGTTGCCTAGGTGTCTCAGTGGTTAAGTGTCTAACTTCAGCTCAGGTCATGATCTTAGGGTTCTGGGATCAAGTCCCACATAGGGCTTCATGCTCAGCTTCAGTGGGAAGTCTGTTTGTCCCCCTACCTCTGCCCCTCCCCTTGGTTGTGCTCTTTGTCTCTCACCTAAATAAATAAAATCTTAAAAAAAAAGTAATAAAAAATGAGTGCTATTATATATACCAGCTACGTCCTGACTCCCACGAGGTAGGAGTTGACTTGGAGAATTATTGTACAGCATGAATCCATAGATGAAATGGAGAAGTGGGACAATTTCCCAATAACTCAGGCCAAAGTGTTATTTTTTAATTTATTTCATTTTTATTTTTATTTTTTTAAAAATATTTTATTTATTTATTTGACAGAGAGACACACAGCGAGAGAGGGAACACAAGCAGAGGGAGTACGAGAGGGAGAAGCAGGCTTCCCGCCGAGCAGGGAGCCCGATGTGGGGCTCGATCCCGGGTCTCCAGGATCATGACCTGAGCCGAAGGCAGTTGCCCAACCAGCTGAGCCACCCAGGTGCCCCTCATTTTTATTTTTTAAAGATTTTTATTTATTTATTTGAGAGAGAGAGTGAGTGAGAGAGAGAAGGCAGGAATAGGGGCAGAAGGGGAAGCAGAATGAGCAGGGAGCCTGATGTGGGGCCTAATCCCAGGATTCTGGGATTATGAACTGAGCCAAAGGCAGACATTTAACTGACTGTGCCACCCAGGTGTCCCCTGAGGTGATTTTTAAAAAACCCAAATTTCTGAGAAATTGCTTCATTCTCTGCCTTTATCTGAAGGAAGAATGGTTTGATCTTTTGCCTCCTAAGTCAGGCGTGGGCTGTAACATTCTGCTTCCCAATGGGCATAAACAGCGAGCTCTCTGGTCTCACTTTCTGACACCTGTAATAGAAGACAAGAAGGAAGCTTTTTTCTTTATGTGCCTCCTTACTCTCTTCTTTCACCTTTCTCCTCTCCAGCTTTATCCAAACTATTAGGCTAGAATAACAAGTCTTAAAGATTTAGAACTCAGATGTCAGCTGCCTGAGTATCCCTAATTTCTCTGGGTTTTTGGATCCACTTTCCCAGTTGGCAGTCCAGTAGAATGACTTGAGCCTTCATCTCCCTGTTGGGAAGCCCACTGCACTCCTATACTTCCAAGAGTTGTACATAGCCTTGTTTCTTCCTCACCTCCATGGTCCTACTTCTGTTAAATTCCTTCTTGATGTCTTCTTGTCTTTCCTCCTGTACACACTGTCCTTTCTGCACATCATATCCCCCATATGGGCATAGCTCTTTCTCCTTCAGTTCTCCAAGGTGACCATGTATGTAGGCCATGGTGTGCTGTGGCTTTGGTTGGGGGACCATATGTACTGAAACTGGTTACATTGCCATATCACATAAGAGATGATTTTCACAAAATCAGAAACAATTGGATATTGGACACTCCTGTTATTGGAACTTTTTATTTTCACTGGCTCTGCTCACTACCATGTTTGGTTCCACATTCATTCACTTCCAGTTTCTTTCTCCGTCCTCATACCTGTCTTTTCCCTCTCCACATTCACTCTACCCTTCCCTTGCAGATCACCTTTGGAAAGTGACTCTTGGGGAAAGAAGGGGAAGACACTCAGCTGAGCCAGCCCCAGTTACCCATTTTTTAACCAATCATGGGGAACATTGAGGAGGAATAACTACCAGGAGGAGGGGTGAGAACCAACGTGGAAAAAGGCCAGGAGAATTTCTCATCTTGGAAACTCTCCTAAACCTGTTGAAATTGGTTGGCTTGCCATTCTTTTATTCCCAGCCTAGCCTGACTGGCTTTCATATCTAAATGTAAAACAGTGGCCAGAAAGAGTCTGTGATTTTCAGTTCTTCACTGAGCAGACAGTTTTATAGAGTACACTTCTTTTGCTTTTAACTGCCACCATTTTTTTTTCTTAGATGTCAGGTGTAACATGTCAACCAGCAGGTATCTTGAACCTTTATTTTTGGCTTTTGTTTTCTTCTTATTTCACGACAGCAGTTATTTAAGGTCAACATTTATTGAGAACCTAATGATAGTTCTGACCTAGGAATGGTGGAGTATACAAATGTGATTCGGACATACTTCCTGCCCTCAAGGAGCTCATGATCCCATAGGAAATAAATATAAGGTTGTGCTTCTGAAAACATGACTGACACAACGACAAAACAAAAACTCACATATTAAGGCCAGATTTGCACAGCTAGTTAGTGATAGACCAGAACTGGAACCCAGGCTGTTGTCCTTGGTCTCAGCTTCTTCCTGTTTCCTACACCATACTGAGTGTATCACTGGCTCTCAGCGCATTCCCAGAAAGAGAAAGGAGTGTTCTAGAAGTTATTCGATTGGTTCTAGAGATGGAGGAAACTCATCAGCTTTTGGGAAAAATAATATGTTGTGATAGGTAGTAGCTTTCCTCTTTTCCTTTTTTCTTAAAAGGCAGTGTCCAAAACCATGTCAGACTCTGTAAATTGTATCAGGATGATTTGCCAGAGAGTCATATTCCAGAGGCCATTTGTTGTTGTTTTTCTGGTTAGTTAAATGTGAGTTCTTGTTTTATGAAGGTCCTTTTCCTATTCTTGGGTAGATTTTAAAGCAAATCTTACTTGTGCAAATTGAATAATTGTGGGCACCATAGAGGTCAATCAATTAATGTTTACTGAATGCATTATTAGGCAAATTATATGAAAAAATAGTTTGACATAATTCGCTATTGTTAGAAGCTTATTGCTCCTGGGAGCTAGCCTATCCCTCAGGACTCCAGCGTCTGAGTTCTCCCTTCTTCTCCACATTAGGGGCCATTCTAATGCTGTTGAGCCACAGAGGGTCCCACACACCCTCCAGGATGTCCTTAGAGTCACCTCAGGCAGTACCACTGATCTTCAGATTCTTGAGAATGAAGAATGGAAGGCTGGGTCAGGAAGGCAGGCCAGGAGCAGAGAGGAAATCCCCAGGAAACTGTCAGGAGCCACAGTGTTACTCTAAGTCCCACAGGCTGACTGGAGAGGAGATTCCATTCTAGGGCCAATGGGTGACCCTAACTGAGGAAGACATGTATATGTATTGGGAAGGGAGCATATCTTACTTGTCCTTTTTATCCCCAAGCCTTGCTACAACAGGTGGTCAGTCAGGAGATGTTATGGAATCATACAAACACATTCCAGACTAAACTGTGTCCCCAGCACCCTGTGTGACATTGAACTAGTCAATTCACCTTTGAGCGTCATCTCTTAATTATAGATCACAGGGACTTTCCTACTGTTGTCTCAAGGATGAAATAATTTAATGCATGGAAATATGACCTCAATAGCCTCCAGTATTTTTCTGCATGTCCTTGTGTTAGTAGAAAGTTTAAATATACATCCCACTCTATCTATATCTATATCTTTTTTTATCTCTGTCTCTATATATGTATATACAACACACGTTCTATTATATACTTACATAATGTATATTTTAATGGACAAGACAAAAAAATCTAGCATTCTAATATATTCATCCTTTAACTCTCTGAATAATGTTATATACCCTTGGGGTAGCTTTGCCTTTCGATATCATGACTGTGGAGTGCGATGTACCCTTAGAGGGAAAGAGTGAGATGGTGAACTGCTTCAACTCCCACACTTCTGACATTGAATGTGTGGTGTCCACTGCAACCCCTTCAGCTCTCTGACCATGCTGTGTCACATAGTTCCGTCCCATTCTGACAGTGCTTGGAGTTAATGCCACATCTCACAGGCTGAGTGCTCAGTGCCGCAAGACTGGCCCCATTTCAGATGCCCATCACAAGCCCTAGACTGTCACTAGTACTTCTGACCAAGCAGCTGTAAATTCTGCGGGTACCCACAGCTCCTTTCTTAGGTTCAAAAATTTGCTAGAATGACTCACAGAACTCAGGGAAGTTCTTTACTTGCCTGTTTATTTTAAAGGATACAACTCAGGAACAGAAAAATGGAAAAGGTGCATAAGGGAAAAGATGGGGGAAGGGGTACAGAGCTTCCGTGCCCTCTCCAGGTGCATCCCTTCCCAGTACCTTGATGTGTTCACCACCTTGGGAATTCTCAAAACCCCATTGTTTAGGTGTTTGTTTGTTTGTTTGTTTTAATTGGAGGTTTTATTACAAAGGCATGATTCATGAAATCATTGGCCACTGGTAGCTGAACTCAATCTCTAGCCACTTTCTCCTTCCCAGAGGTGGGGTTGGTACCTCTCCTCCCAGTTACCCCCCTCCCCAGAGCTCTAACCCTCTGATCACAGGCTTGGTTTCTCAGGCTAACAGGCCCCACCCCTAAGCTATTTAGGAGCCCATCAAGAGTCATCTCATTAGCATAAACTAGGTAGGGTTGAAAGGGGGCTTGTTCTGAATAACATGAGATGTTCCTATTAACTTTACCACTCAGGGAATTCTGAAGGTTTAAGCTCTGGGTCAGGATCAACAAAGACCAAATATGTGTTTCTTACGATATCACAGATGTCTATGAATTGCTGCTCACATTAGCATCTCAGTGGCTGAAAAGTAATGCCCACTGTCCATTGAAATTTGCCTGATCAATAAAATGCATCATCTCAATGGTAAAAACTACACACTACTCCCTCTGCCCCATAGGACTGAATGAAGTTTCTCATATTACATTTAGAAAGGCTGATCATTGGCTCTCAAACAGAAAAGCTTGCTCACCAATAGGTTAATGTCACTAGTAACCACCTGTGTTTTTTGGAGATGTAATTTCTGGGGCTTGTTAAAGCAAAATGCTCCATAGGGTACTATAAACAGATGTTGTGGAAGCATTACCCACATCAACAGAGCAAACTTCACTCTTCCTTTTGCTCCATCAAAGAAGTTACATGGGCAATAAGCTAGGGTCCACTGATTATTTCATTTAACACATCCTCACTAAATGCCAGGCGCTGGGCTAATTCCTGCAAATGAGAGAGTAAGCACAACCCATGTGGGTTTGTCTTCATGGAGTTGACACACCAGCTAAGGTGAAAAACAGCAATAAACAAATGATACAGGGGCACCTGGCTGGCTCAGTCATTAAGCATCTGCCTTCGGCTCAGGTCATGATCCCAGAGTCCTGGAATCGAGCCCTGCATCAGGCGGGAAGCCTGCTTCTCCCTCTCTCACTCTCCCTGCTTGTATTCCCTCTCTAGCGGTGTTTCTGTAAAAAAACCAACCAACCAAACCAAACCAAACCAAACCAAACAAAACCAAACAAAACAAATAATACAATTCTTCGGGAAATCCTCTCAATGTTGACACAAAGAACTGTGGGGTTAACGGTAGGCACAGAACCTCCTGAGAGTCAAGGAAGTTTCTCTGGGGAAGTGCCCATGTCAGCTCTGTATGAAGGCTGGGAAGCCTTAGGAAGTGTGTTTAAGCAGGCCACGGGACAGAGTGGTGGAAAGCATGGGTGGAAAAGGGCTTGGCAAGCCTGATGACTGAAAGAAGGCCGGTGTGGTTGGAGAGTGGTGAGCAGGTGGGCAGGGACAGAGAGCACAGTTGGAGAGGAGGACTTTTTGGGCACCATGGTTAGGGGAACAAGAGAGGTAGGAGACAGAAGCAACAAGAAAAACAGGCTGATAGCTCCACATCTCATCTCTCTACATTCTTCTCCTACTGAAGCTTTGAACAACTTCTTATGCTCCACTTTTAGTCACCCCCACCCTCCACCTGCCACCTCATTGTTCTCAGTAGGGTGATGGGGCAGGAAACCAGTAAAGGCACTCTACCTGCGACTGTTCCTCAGAGATTCCATTGCATGGGGAAAATTAGAGTGGTATACTGACTGCAAAGAGAGAGAAGCTGCTCAGGTTCTGCTTTGTAACATCAGAATAGGATTTGAATATCAAGACAGTGACAGTGTCTTTTTTTTTTTTTAGTTTATTTATTTATTTATTTGACAGAGAGAAACACATCGAGAGAGGGAACATAAGCAGGGGAAGTGAGAGAGGGAGAAGTAGGCGTTCTGCCGAGCAGGGAGCCCGAAGCTGGGCTTCATCCCAGCACTCTGGAATCATGACCTGAAGCGGATGGCAGATGCTTAAAGACTGGCCGCCCAGGTGCCCCAAGACAGGAACAGTGTCTTGAGAGGAAAAGGTGTTTTGAACACTTATGAGCTAAGATCCTGGACTACACAATGGCCAAAGAAGATGGGTCAAAACAAGCTTCTGCACTCCCAGAATAAGGTGGAGTTCTAGACTACAGTTGCCAGACTACAATGGTGGAGATGAAGAACAGACCAGGCTCTGGGCCTCCCACAGAGTGTGGTGACATGGGATTCTAGAAGAGTGGGAGCAAGAGAGCGAAGAATGAGCCTTAGTTTTCCATCAGGAGAAATAGTGCCCTCCTCATGCACCTCTTTTACCCTGAAATACTGGGGTGTGGGGGAAAGGGACAAAATCAGGTTGAAAGGAAAGGGGTGTTTTCAGGTTAGAGTGAGTTTTTAGTTAACACAAAGAGGCAGAGTGAATAGTGAAGAGGGCGAGGATTGGGGGCTTCGTTTTTCATGGATTTTGTCTTCTAGGACAAATTGGGAGTCAATTTTGTGAGAGGAGATTGGGTTAGGAGAAATGAGCATAGAGTCTGTATAGAATGCAGATGATGAGAGGGCCTTATGTCTTGGACTGGGAGCAGGCCATGTGAGTGTGAGACAGCGGGTTTGTATGGCAATGAGGTTTCCACCTTCCGTAGCCTGGGAAGTACTCAGGCCTCCAGAAGGAGCCTTGGCCAGAGACACAGCGATTCCCATCAGCAGCCCCTTGTGATGGGGGAGGAGCATTTATGAGCTTGTGGTCCCTGACATAGAAATAGTGGTCACAGGCAGTGTTAAGTCTTGTATCCTTCAGAGCACCGTATGCTTTCTGTGGCCCCAACTGGGCACTTAGGAAATGTGTAATGAAGGAAGAAACCTACTCCATTGGTTTGCTAGGTGTGCTGTGCCTGGTAGCTTAAACAACAGAATTTTCCCTCACCTTTCTGGAGGCTCTCAAAGCCCAAGATTAAGGTGTCCATAGGGTTGCTTCCTTACAGGGACCGTGAGGGACAATCATAGGGTCCAAGGCAGGCTGCCCCAAGATGGGCCATTCTTACATGAAGATTGTTTTGAGATCCTTCAGGCTAAAAAGAAACTTTTGTGCTTCCCCTAACTATGTAGGAGCATCTAAACTGAGGGTCTTTCCCAGAATAAGAGTTATTAGCAGAGATAAATTGTATCTGAGTGGCTCCTCTGTCTGGCAGGACAAACATCTCATCACCAAGCATCTGTTCTTTTTCTTATCACCCTGTGAATTGCATTCCTTCCTGCTGAAGTTCCAGACCTCCACCTCTCTGTTCTTAGTTAGGGATGACCTCATTTTGCCTAGCTGTCTTTGAAATTTCCATTTCTGTGTGGATTTCCTAAATATACACTGTTAAATTTGATTTTTTCCTGTTAACCTGTCTCATGTCAATTTGATTCTTAGTCCAACTAAAAGGACCTTGAAGAGGACAGGGGTTCTTACTCCCTGTCAGTTCTGTGCCTTTCTCTGGCTTCTGTGGTTTGTTGGATGTCTTTGGTATTCTTTGGCCTGATCTCTTCAGTCACGTTCGGTGACATTCTTCCCTTTTCTCCGGCTTCATCAGGTTGTTTCCTCCTCCTCCTCCTTCTTCTCCTCCTCCTCCCTCCTTCTTTCTCTCCTCCCCCTCCCCTCCCCCTCCCCTCCCCCTCCTCCTTCCCCTCCTTCTCCTCCCCCTCCTCCTCTTCTTCTTCCTCTTCTGCTTCCTCCTCTCCTCTTCCTCCTCCTCCTTCTCCTTCTTCTTTCTTCTTTCTTCTTTCTTCTTCTTCTTCTTCTTCTTCTTCTTCTTCTTCTTCTTCTTCTTCTTCTTCTC
>PITA01010017.1:0-41546 GCA_004023965.1 Spilogale gracilis
CCTGGCTTCTCCTCCTGCGGCTTCCTGAGGGCTTCCTGGAGGAGGTAGCATTTCCCGGGGTGCTTCAACACAGGGTAGCTTTGGCAGCCTGGGCCAGGGTGGGAGGTGGAAGAGGGAGGATGGGATCCAGGAGCAGGATGGGCACCGGCAAGGGGAGCTCCTCAGCCCTGCCACCCTGAGGTCTTCATCTTAGCAGTGGCAAGAGCTGGGGTCATGGCAATCCACCGCCCAGGAGGGAAGCGGGCCCCACAGACCCCACTCTGGGCCGTGGCAGCTCACCCACAGGGACACGGCCCTCTGATGTCTGAGTCGTTCCTTTCCAAACCACCACCCAGCAGGCATCCTAGCTCCTCTGCCAACCTGGGGCCCCACTGAGCATCTTGGCAGGGGAGCGTCATTGTTCCCATTCTTCTTCCCCAGACTGTGCCCAGGTGCCTCGTGGGGGGCGAGGTTGCCAATTTTTGTAGACAGGACTAGAGCCTGAGCAAGATAAGGAGAAGGCAGGGATGAAGGAGGAGGCAGGGAGAGGCTGAGAGCTGGACAGATGGGGATAATACTATCGCTCACCTCGTGGAGGTGCTGTGGGGACTAGGGAGGGCTTGTGAGCCCAGCACGCGGCCAGTGGCCATCCTAATGAAGAGCAGCCTGCAGTGTCCAGCCCTGGAGCAGCCCCCTGGCCTCAGTGTGGCCTCTGTGGCTGGCTAAGGTGAGCTTTCGGCTCACAAGACTCGGCTCCTTCCTGTCTGTTTCCCGCCGTGGCTCTAAGTAGTGGGCTTTCCGCGAAGGGGAAGGGATTCAGTCCCCTGACAAGCGTGGAAAGGGAGAAGTACAAAACTAATAACATAACTTAGTGAGCATCTCCTATGTGCCAAAGGCAAAATCCTAGAGATAGTAAATCCCTTTTTCCTGCAGGGTTTATTTTTGTCGTTTTTGGTGTGATCATTGCGAAAAAATTTTTCAAATCTATCCGGGAGTAGAGAAGCTACGGAGTGAAGCCCCTTATGCCCATCCTCCTGCTTTATCAATTACCACGATTTTGCCACAAGTAGTTCGCCTTAGACCTCTTGCTCATTTTAGTTTTATCTTTGCTGAGTTATTTTAAAATGAACCTCAGACGTTTGGTCATTTCACCCCTACATAAATCTGTGGCCAGTTATATAAAATATAAACACTTTCTTACTGGGCTGTAAAGCCATTGCCACACTGAACAAAATTAACAGTAGTGACCAGGTATCATCTAATACCTGAGCCATATTCAGATTCCCCCCATTTTAAACACACATTTTCCACCCTCGTGACCACTTCTCGGTAGAGTCAGGGCACTTACTCCCATGTAGCCACACAGCTCGGAGAGGTGGAGAAGAGCTCTCTGGTCCCAGCCACCGGGAGGGTCCCAGCCAAGCCCCACTGAGGGTGGGCTGTGCCCACACATTCTCCCCAATGCCAGGCTGAGGTGGGGTGGCCTGGTAAGCCCAGGGGGCCGAGGGAGCAGAAGCAAAGTCTGGCCGACCCCTCCCCCCGAGCCCTGCCTGCGCTGGCCCCTCTTCCTTCTGGCTGGCCCCACCAGGCCCTAACTATAAGCCGATCTTTGCGCCTTGCATCTGTGTAGTGAACGGCGCTGTGGGGCCCAGGAGTGTGCCAGAAACTCTGATCCCACAGGACCCCAAGCCACGGTTTCTACTTCTGATACCCCCCATGGGGCTGGGGACAGGGGTCACAAACCAGAAACAGTGCAAGAGTAGTGGAGAAGACTAAGCGGGGCAGTGCGGATGAACGCAGCGGGAGTTCAGAGGACAGACTGTCGGCCTGGACAGGGGAGCTGGGAAGAGGCGGGCTGGTGTGGCAGGACAGCACTGGCTCAGTGGCGGAAGACGTGGTTTGGAATCCCAGCTCTACCGCTTATCAGCTGTGTCCCATCAGGCCCCCGAGCCTCAGTTTGCCTCATCAGTAAAATGGACTCAGCAATAACTCTCTGTAGCACATCATGTCAGTGATATGTAATAATTGCCTATCTCCTCCTCCTTTAGTTCCCTGGGGGCGCAGGGTCTGGGATGGGGCACAGGACTGGCTGCACAGGGCAGGGTAGTTCCCTCAGCCGTCGTGGCGCCGGCCTCAGCCTCTTCCTTCCCCTCTGCAGGTCTGTCCCCCTTGTCTGTGAGTTTCAAGAGGGTCTAGTCTCTCACTCTGAGGCTGCTGCTGACCCCATACCCTCCATGCCCTTCCTAGACAATCGTAAACCTCCGCAGCCCATACCTGCTGGCCAGATCCCATGGGCAGTTGCCACAGTCACGGACAGCCCTGTGGAGGCAGCGTGGAGGTCTGCCCAGGGTGTGGGGGTGCGGATATGCGATACTGGGGAGGTCATTGCATCCTCATCTTAGATGCAGACAACGAATCGTAAGAGGCGTTCTTACACCAATGCGATCACAGAGGATGCCGAAATCAAACTGGAAAGCCAAAGAGCTGAGACTGGAGTGACCTGCACCCCAGCAGCCCTGCAGCCTTCCAAGGGATCAGTCTCCATGGCAGGGGGAGAAGGTGGCACTTAGCCATCTGTGTCACAGGTCAGCTCTGTCCGGGACCCTTAGGTCAACTAGTTCTCAGTCCTGGCATTGGATCAGGCCCGAATTGCTTGGCAGGATGGCAGAGGAACTGAGATGTGGCCTTGCCCCCCACCACGCCCCGAAGCATGCACTCTGATCTTGCTGGTCAGAGTGCTTCTAGCCTGATTCGCTATAAAACATGATGTAGATATTTCTCTTCTCTCTTATAAAAAAAAAAAAAAAAAGAAGTAAGGGTAGAATAAATACACTTCTGATAAGAGTTGTGGCTATTGTGCCTGGATCTTATATTATTTTGGTGAAAGCCAGGATACACACGTGTGTGCTCATGGAAACGAATCTCAGCTCTGTTACGTGACACACCCCAGGACATTGCCCCTCTGGGCCCCACACCGTGGGAGGGGACTAGAGGATGAAGATGAAATCTGAGACACAAAGGAAAAGGCAGGAGCTGGGGTCCTGAGGGGCTCATTCCATTAGAGGCTGACTCTTGATTTTAGCTCAGGTGGTGATCTCAAGGTTGTGAGATTGAGCCCCATGCCAGGCTCTGTGCTCATCTGGGAGCCTGCTTAAGATTCTTTCTCTGCTCCTCTTCCTGCTCATGCACTCACTCTCTTTCTCTCAAAATAAATAAACCTTAAAAAGGGGGAGGGTTAACAGGAGCGAGTCAGGCTCATCTGCAGGGGCCAGTGAGGGGCGGACATAGGGTGGAGCTATTTGTGATCACCAGTGAGAGAAACAGTGTTCTGGGCTGTGGTGTGGGGATGACAAGTGACCAGGTTAAAGACATATTTGAAGATAGAATCAAGAGGGTGTTCCAGGGGCCTCCATGGGGCTGAGAGAGGAGTCTAGGATGGTGCCCACGTGTTTAGCCTGAGCAACTGAAAAGTGTCTGGATGTAAAGAATCTAGAGGCTGGTTTTGAGCCCTGACCTTGGCACTTGGACCTGTGTGATCTAGAACAAGTCACTCACATATACTTAAGCCCATCTGTGAGGCGGGAGCAACCATCCTTCCCCTGTTTGCTTCCCATGATTTTCCTTAGGGCTAAACGAGATCATGTATGTCATGGTCTCTACCAGTGGATCATTAGGATAACAGTCGCAGCCCTCCGGCCGGCTGCCTTGGCAGGGAAGGAGCTCTTGGTCCATCCGTGGCCCGTGACCAGGGTTTTATGTGTGTGACTGGGGAGTGAGTAAGGAAGCAATGAGGAAGTTCGGCAGCCCAAGCATGAGGACTGAGTGTGGTTAGCTGTGCATTTGAGGACTGATTACAGAAGGAGGCATGGCTGCTGCCCCTTTGGCTTCCTGGGGACCCCACGCCCTGGTGTGCACCTCTCCACACTAGCACTCACCCAATTCCGAGCACCTTGTCCAGTCTGCTTACTGCTCCTCCTTGAGGACGGTCCTGGGTAGCTGAGAAGTCCCTTCCGTGGTGACAAGACTGAAACAGAAAGGCCAGGTGTCAAGGAAAGAAGAACAGATGGGCAGCCAGGCCCCATGAAAAGGACGGGAAGCATGGGAGGCAGCGGGGGCAGGGTGGTGGTGTGGTTGCTGGGGTCTCTGCAGCCACTGCCAACTCTCTCCCACTGGGCAGCAGCACGGGCCCGCCAGCAGCACCTGAGCCGGTCCTGCCTCCCACAGCAGGCCAGCCTGCGGCAGAACGGGCTGGAGCGAGCCTGAGCGTCTACACCCGCCTTCCCCATCCCTTTGCATTCCTTCACCATCTGTCCGCTTCCTGAGCCTTCCTCCAGGCCCCGGAGCCCCAAGAGGAGGTTACCAAAGCCAGGGACTTTTTAACTCCAACCTTCCAGCTGACAGCGGCAGCCCTTCCCCAGGCTCATCTGGCTCCATTGGGATGCTCGCGATGTCAGGGGTCTCACCACTTTGCAGGCAGCCTCGTTAGTTCCCGCCAGGCTTTGACTGTTGAAGCACGGGCCACACCCACTGGGAGGACAAGATATAGACAGAGAGCAGATGTCGAGGGTGTGGACAAACGAAAACCCTCATGCTTTGCTTGTGGCGACGTGGAGTGGTGCAGCCACTTCAGAAAACGTCCTAGTGGTTCCCAAACTGTTCAACACAGAAGCATTATGCCTGGCAATTCCACGCCTTGGCATCTCCCAAGGGAAACGAAAACCTACAGCCACACAAGACTCCTACATGGAAGCTCAGAGCAGCACTGTTCATGATAGCCGAAAGATAGAAATAACCCAAGTGTTCATTAATGAATCAAGTGAACAGTACATAATGTAGTGTGTCCATACAAATAAATGCAATACTATTTGGCTATGGAAAGGAATGCTAAAAAAAATCATACCACAACAGGGGTGCACCTTGAAATGTTATGCTAAGTGAAAGAAGTCAGAAAGGGCCACACGGTATATGATTTTATATAAATAGTTATATAAAATGTCTAGGGGCGCCTGGGTGGCTCAGTCGTTAGGCATCTGCCTTCAGCTCAGGTTATGATCCCGGAGTCCTAGGATAGAGCCCCGCTTCGGGCTCCCTGCTCAGCGGGAAGCCTGCTTCTCCCTCTCCCATGCCCCTTGCTTGTGTCCCTCTCTAGCTGTGTTTCTTTCTGTCAAATACATAAGTAAAATCTTTAAAAAAATTAAAATGTCTAGAAGAGGCAAATCTCCAGAAACAGAAAGATTGGTGCGGAGTGGGGAGAGGTGGGGGCAGAGCAGTTTTCCTGGACTGAAGGTTCCCCTGAGGTAGTCGTGGGCATCCTGGATAGAAAGAAATGGTCACTCGGTATGGAACCGGACCTCTCCATGCACTGGTTGGTTTGGGGTATCCCCCTGGGCTGACCCAGAACACATGTAATCCCTGCCTTGCCCCATAATGGCTGAGCCCAAGCCCTTCTGCCGAGCTCATATCTTCTGCCTTTCCACTGTATCTCAGGACCGGAGATGGGGGGTGGTCTCTCCCTATTCAGGGTGGTCTCCAGAGAATGGGCTCCGCCATGTAGATGGGTGTTTCAAGTAACCCCCAGGCCCCCGGCTGTGGATACCCATGCAGGGGAGCAGAGTCCCCACTTTCTCTGTCTGGATTTGCTTTGGGAACGGAAACCATATCTAAACAAGTGCTCCTGGGTAGGACCTCTAAGTTGTTTGCATGTGAAACGGTCACTTCCGTTGCCACTTCTGGTTGATTTTTCCCTCGTCTATCTATCTCATTTATTGAGCACCTACTATGTATAATAACATGACAGACACCAAAGTGCCTGGTCCCTGCTTTTAAGGAGCTCAGTCTCAGGGCAGGGTTCCAGACTCTTGCATGGACATTAAGATAGTATGTGAGACAGAGGCAGCCCCCACAGGGACCCTGGGTGCACAGGGGACAGGCCTTGAGCTCCAGGTGGGGCAGGCTTCTCTAAAGAAGTAACTTCCAAATCCAGAGTTGAAGGGTGAGTAGTTTACTGGACAACGTGGGTGGGGATGTGGGGATAGAAAGTGGGTTCACAGTCAGAGAACAACCTATGTTGTGCAAAGGCCGGAAGGCAAGAGAAACTGTGACCCCATCCGCTGTGACATAGGTAATGGGACAGAACAGCATGGACTCCTGTGATCATGGAGCAAGGTGTAATTTATCTGGAGCTTCTGGAAGTCACCCCTCTATGTCATCTACAAACAGTGAGGGAAGGAGCATCTTTTCCTGTTTATTTACAAACTACTACTTGGGCACGGTACCAGGTTCTTTCCCGATATAATTTCAAAGCCTTCCAACAATGCTATGAAGTAGATGTCAGTTTTACGTCTTGTAAGTCAGGAAATCGAACCTCCGAGAAATCAAGGAATTGCTTATGGCCACATGGCCAGGAAGTGAGGAAACTGGGTGTTAAGCCCAGGACTCCCTGATACTACAGCCAGGTTTCTTGTCAGCGGTGCTGCGAATAGGGAGTTTGGGGGGGTTCCTGTGGGTTTTGGGGGTATGGCTCCCTCAGGGATGTGAGAGAAGCGTGGGACCCCCAGCGCGGCCTGCCCGGGATAGAGCCCACAAGAGAGCCTGTAAGAAGCTTTGCTCGGCTGGTGAGGAGAGAAATTCTGAGGAAAAGGAGTCTGGTTAGTGTGTTCACACATGCTGAGCTACTGGGTCTCAGGTGCTGGTTTTTGCTAATCCGAATACATTGGGAATTGTTTAATAGGATTTTTTCCTTTTAATTAAAATATGATAATGAAACTTGCCGCTTCACTCTTAAAAAGGAATACTTGAAAATACTCACCTATTCCCCAAATGTCTGGGCAGGGAAACATGAGTGTGATTTTATTTGCTACAGCTGTAACGCCAACGAAGGACTCGGTTTTTCTTCATTCAGACATGGCGCCCCCCCCCCCCATTAGCACACTGATCTTTCCCATTTCTGACTCCCTTCCCTTGCAGGGCAAGGCCCCTGGCTTTAGAGAGCAGGGTAGGGCGTTCGGGCATTGGCTGGGATCCAGGCATGCACAGAGGAGAAATTACCAGGAGCTTTGCTCTGAGCCCGGTTTGCTCTGGCTGCTGTTGGGAAGGGGTCAGGAGGAAAGGGAGCAAGCCCCAGGGGTACAGCCTGGGAAAACTCACTTAAGTGTTGTACCCCTCATTGTCCCGTCTGCTCCCTGGCCATAGATTTCCACCATTTGGACCCAGTCGTGGCTAAAGCCCCATTTCCCAGCCCGTGTCCTGTCTCTGCCAGGCCATCTCCTTCTCTCTTCCTCACCGTTGGCTCCTGCCCCCGCCCCCTGCTTCTGTTCTCATCTGGTAAACCCCACCCTTCTTTCTGCTTCCCCACCTGTCTGTCTTCTTTGCTCCTTCTCCTTTCCTTCACATCATTTTCTGGGCTCCCTGCCCCTCACTTTCTTCATTTCCTGTCCTTCTCTCCTACCCCAGGCAAGCAGGAGTCCGTGGCCCTCCTCTTCCTTCTTCCGAGCCCCTGGGGCAACCCGGAAAAGGGAGGTTGGCAAGTGAGTCGTGGAATTTAAAATAAATAGAACACATCAGGAAGTTCTGCATTGGAGGCCATAAAACCCAACCACTGGCACCATTTCCCTCTGATACCCATGATCCTGGGGCTGTGAAAAGACAGTCCATGGCTTGCTGAATCCCTGACCAGCCAGGGATGAAATGGTGCAACTGAATTTGCCTGGAAAGAACGCACAGAGCTGGGGCCTCCTCTCCCCCTCCCTGGGCCCCTCCTCTTCCCCTCCTCATTCCCCCCATCCCCTCCTCCTCCTCCTCTTGTGCACCAAACCGAATATGATTGTGTGTCGCTACAGAACATCAAAGAGCAGAAGAATTGCTTAAGAAGAAAATATTGGGGTTATGCATCCGAGAACAACCTGAGCTTCCAGTAACCTCAGGGCTGCGCATGCATCTTTAATCAGCCCCCATGAGGCGAGATGCTCATTGTTGAGCCGCCTGTCTGGGGTCTGGGGCGTGGCAGGCATGGCGTGCCAGCCGAGGGAAGAGAGGGTTTATGGTTTGGGCACACCGTTCCTTGTGCCTAGCCACAGCCCAGCATCAGGGACTAAATCCCATTTCAAGGCCCATTTATTGCCAGAGGCTTTGGCCCTTGAGAGGTTCCCTGCTTTGCTGTCCTTCCTTTACCTCCCTAGGACTAGGAAAGGAAGGCCCGGGCCAGGTGGCCAGCTGAGGCTCCGGGCCCACCAAGCTCCCCTCTGTGACCTATGGCCAGGAAGGCAGCCTCGAGGGGCAGGGTTCCACCTTGCATCTGGGGACCCAGATTCAAGAGTATGTGGGTAGGAGTCGAGAGGGGCGGGGTTGGCAGGAGGGGACAGGATTTGTAGGTGGGTGGGGCTCCGGGGCTCCACGGATCAGCCTGGGAGGGCAGCGCGTTAGGGCGGGGGTCACAAGCACCAATTCAAGAAAGCCCAGATTCCAGGCTTACACCCAGGGCTCCCGGCAACTTGGATTGAACCCGCAGGCCCCAGCATCTTGCACCATTTGTTCCTGTCCCTGACCTTCTAGAGGTCTAGACCTTCTAGAGCCTCACATAGGATCTGGAAAGAGCCCGAAAGATAGCCTATTGTACCAAGCCAGGCAGAAGGGGTGTATGGCTACAGTTTCCTGTTCAGCACAAAGTGGAGGCAGCGGTGAGGATGGTTGGTTCCCATTGACCCTCTTCCTGTTTCCTACAGAACATCATTTGGAAGCACAACCCCCCCATCCAGGTTCTTCCAGCTCCAGGAAGCCTTCCCAGGGAGCAGAATAAGCTCTGCCCTCTCTGTCACTTGCTGCTCTGTTGCATGCCCCGTTCCAACCTGCCTTGTACCCAGATTCTCCTGATGGATAGCTGCCTTCCCTGCTTGACTGTGATTTCCTCAAGGCAAGGGTAAAACTCTCTTGACGCTTATGCCCACCACCAAGCCCAGCACGGTATACGGCACATGATAGATTAACATACGTGTATTTGTCGAAATTGAATTTCACTCTGCCCCTGGCTCTGCCCCACCTTGCTTGCTGTGCCATCCAGAGAGAACACGGTCAGGTAGACGCCAGTCGGCGCCGAAGAATCCAAGCTTCCCTCCGCTCCCAGAGCCCCGCTTAGTAAGTGTAGAAGTCTGGAGGACATGAAGGGTTGGGGCAGTTAATCAGCTAGGTGGCTCTGTGCCTTTGCCTCGCCCTCCAAGAGGACAAGCTTCTGATGCGGTGTTGAATTTTGAAGAGACAAGTGTCCTCCCCCACCCTTCAATCCTGAGGAGGGATTTGCACTTTGATTATTTTTGAAAACAGGTTTGTGTAAAATTTGATTTAAGAAAACATTCTTCTCCCACATGCTGAAGGATTGAGGGTCTGTAATCCCTCTCAAATCACCCAGATGAGCTCGGTATTGCAATGCTGGTATCAGAGTTAACAAAGGGGGATTAGCAAGGAAAATTCTGCGTGAAAACCTGCCACGCGTTGAAGGCTTTCAGAGTAAAGCAGATAAGATAGGTACAGCCAAGCCATTTTTAACCCAGTTTTTAGAGCCCTCAGATCCCTCCTTCTGAACTGACAGAGAGCGAGGGCTGGATGCCCGTCTCCCCCCTACCCCCAGCCCTCTCAGCGGGGAGACATGTTTTTAGTGGGAGGAGAATCTCCTTCATGGAAGGGTGGTGGGAGCCCAGGCTGGTCTAGGCAGTTGGCATGGCCTCTCAGCCAATGGGTGCCTGGGTGCCCAGAAGCGACCGAAGTCATGCACTGTCCCCAGCCGCCCCCTCTTCTCTGTAGCTGACCCCCAAAAGAGACCTGGCAAAGAGATCTTGCTTTCTGGCATCTTTCCTGATCAGAAGGCTGAAGGGCAAGGTGGTATGTAGCATCACCCTAGAGTGGATAAGACATCAGGAGCCCACCTGGACCGGCCCTCTTCTGAGAGTCCGTGGGGCCTAATGGTGACGTCATTGCTCACCATGTAGACGTAGGTAGGTCTCAGTTTCCTTCAGACAGTGTCCACCTCCCTGCTCTGATGGGAGAATTAAACAAGATAATACACATCGAGCCCTCGCATGTAACCCGTGCTGAGTTAACGGCAGCTGTGATTACTGTGAGCAAATCAGTACTTCTGCCCACGAAGAAATCAAAGGAAGAGAGACCCACATGAGCCTGAATTTATTGCATAGGGGACGTTTGGGCTTTGTGCCTTTAACAAAACCCCATTCCGGACAGGACCAAGTGTTGGGGCCACGCTGTAACCTTTGTTGTGAATCTGGACCATGTTCCGGAGTGACTTGTTTCGACTAAGTTGACTGGTGGCCCCCCAGCTCCCAGAACCACTTCCTGCAGCGGCCTGCTCCAGTGAAGCAGGATGATGGGCTTCAGGGTGGTGAGGGCTAGAAACTCATCATATGAGCCAAGTGTAGAAGAGAAAGCTCTGAGAAAGCAAAGTCTCCTCCTTCAGCTCCGCACAGGCCTAGGAGAAAGCAGAAGCGGACTGTGAGGTCGGGGCTGGAGAGAACACATTCTTGTTTATTCCAACCAACAGCTAGGGCGGCCCGAAAACGCAGTGGCTCCGGAGGGGGAAGTGAGCCTCCCATCGCCAGGAGCATCTCAGAAAGCATGTGGATAGCCTCTGATAATGAGGCTGTAGAAGACATTCCTCTGTGGGGTAGAGGCTACAGCTAGTTTGTAAACACGTGTGCGTGAGCGTGCCTGTGAAGGCGTGAGTGTGGAAGTGATATCCTGAGGCCCGTTACTGCTCCTCTCTGGGCTGCTGTGTTTTCAGCAGCACTTGAAAACCTTGGCTGCTCTGGGGCCTGCCCGCTCTGGCCTGGTGTCTGGAGACCTTCCCTCCTCTGCTTAGGGGGCTTCTCCCCACGGACAGGGCTCAGGTTGCTGTCCTCTGTCACTTAGAGCTTAGCTCAGGGCCTGGCCCAGGGAATAGGCTTGAAAGTGGGGATGGTAGGATGGTTAGATGGGCAGATGATTGGCTTATGGAGTGCGGGGCACTCAGGCACACCCATGCACACATTCCACATGGGCACATTCACACATGCATACGTGTCCACAGGATGTGCTCATACATATCCACATAGGTACACACACACGCACACATGCGCACACGGGCACACCCCCCGAGTCTATGGGACATAATCACATATGTCCACACACATGCACATATTCACATGTGTCCACATGGGCACACTCACGTGCACACACTCATCCATACAGACACCTGCACGGACACACGCATATATGTCCACAGGGCACACTCAGAAGTACACCGATACTCACACACCTGCATGCACACACAGGCACACACACACACGCTCATTGAAACATGTGCCTATCCCCACTGTCTAATATTCTAATGTATTCTTTCCCAGTAGGCGTTGATTTCTCCCTCTGGGCGTCTTTCGAAATGTAAATGTTCCTAAAGAGACTGCCCTTTAGGTTGAACTGGGCTAATTTCTCTAATGTCTGAGGCCCAGGCTGCTAAGCATTCTGGGATCCAGTGGAGAGAAGGCACTGGGAAGATAGTTTAGGGTGTGCTAGGTTAACACTTGTTGGGGCCAGAATGGGTCTCCTCTTGGGCTTCCCAGGGAACGCCGGCCATGGAAACAGGTGGTTCTGGAAGCCGTGGGGAGCTCCCCACTCTGTCTCCTGATCCAGCACGGCAGGTGTCTGTGTCTACAAGAGAGGCTTCCTGACATGTGTCTTCGCTGCCGAGCAGGGATAAGACTGGGCAACAGCAGGATAAGACCCAGGAAGCCCAGATTTGGGCCTTCTGTATGGCCATGTCCCAGGCAGGACCACTGGCTAAGGGATGATGGGCAGTTCTTCTTTCCAAAGGCCGTTCATCTTCCCCAGGGCCCCTTTCTCCTCTTTTGCGCGCCCCGCCCCCACCTTTGGCACCGGCGCTGTCCCGCCTATAAAACAGTAGCACCTCGCATTTATTGAGCACCTACTATGTGCTGGGTTTCATTCTGAGCATGTTACATGCCCTACTTCATTCAGTCTTCACAACCCTCATCCCTGAAGGCTGTGACCCCAGTGTTATAGATGAGGAAACTGAGGCACTGAGTGCTGCTATGACCCGCCCAAGGATGCACATCTGGGAGGAGTGTTGGCGCTGAGGTCGGAACTGGGCGTTCTTCATCTGACCGGGCTCCCAGTCACCACACTAAAATGGTCCGTTAGGGTTGGTCTTTAGGAAAGGCTTATTGTCACTCCCCAAGGGTGAAATCTAGAGCCCAACTGCCTGTTTTCAGAACCTGGCCCTGCCTCCCACTCACTGTGGGACCACAGGTGGTTCATTTTTACCTCTCTGTGCATCAGTTTCCACAGTTGCAAAGTGGGGACAACACTGGTTCTTATTTCTCAGGACCACCACGCACCTCGTGCAGGGTCAGCATGGGGACCCAGGCCCACCAGGACATCCTTGTGCCCCCAGGGGAGGCTTGGGCTGTGTGGGCTGTCTGCCTCCTCCTCCCCCTCCCTCTGCCTTGCCACCCCCATGTACACGCAGAGCCTCCTGGGAGGCCTGCGAGCCGGTGCCTTGGCCGGGAGTGGCAGAAGGCACTGTAGGTTTAGAGTAGAGGTCCGCATGTCGCCAAGGCTACTGACTGGGCAGAGGCGTGTTTTGTTTGTTGGGCCAGTAAGCCCCAAGCAGGCATGTCGAGCACATTCAGTGACCCTGTCCTGCAGTCTGTTCCCCCTCCCCCACTCTCATAGCAGATTAGGGGCCTGAGAGAGGAAAGAAGAAGGGGCTCCTGAGTGGGACATGACCTCCCTGGGTCCGACAGGAGCATCCGCCACTCCTCTCCCTCCCCCCCAATTCCGGAGCCTTCTCCGAGACTCAGACTGTCTCTCCCATTGTCTGTCGCTTGGCGTGTCTTGCTCTCCGCCTGTCTCTCTTACTAGAAGTTTGTCATCACCCTGGCCGGGCCCTTCTGGCCGCTGCCCTGGGCTGGGGGAGCACTGTCCTCTGTCCCCGGGGGCTGCACACAAACAGCAGCCCTGTGGTCCCCTGGCTGGAGGAGAGGCAAGCTTGGAGCTGCCTGTGCCGGCACGCAGCAATGACACGGGCCTCTTAGAGAAAGTAACTGGGAGCTCCCGGGTACCAGGGATGTTGCCTTGCCAAAGGCACATGACTGTCAGCGCTGCTGAGCCTCCAGAATGAGACCTCACACCCCACACCACCCTCCAGACAGTGACATGTCTCTGAAAATCACCAGACCTCTCTGCGGAGCGCATTTACACTTGAAGGAGAGCTGATTCCTCTTCATCTTTTTCTTTTAATCCCTAGATCTGGTTGTTTTTTATTTTTTTTTAAGCTTCATTAACACTGATGAGCCTGCCATTTCTAATCTCCATCTGCATTTGGGGAGTGCATGTTCTACTTGAATTACCCATGCTCTGGGCCTGGCTGGGGCCTGAGAGTGTGGGGACCTGGAGTGGAGGGAGGCAGAAGTAGGACAGAGGCAGTAGCCACAAGGGCAACATCAGACCAAAGGGAAGGCAGAGGTGTGATCTGGGCATGGAGTAGACCGGCCTCAACCAGGGAGGTGGACGGCAGGACTCTGGGGAAGCCGGAGTGAGCCTGAGACCCCAGCCCCTCTGGGAAGCAGCAGCAAGCTCACGTTAGGGAAGAGAGGCAAGCCCAGAACCAAGAAAAGTGGAGTAACTGGTCAAGGGAAGGGGGAAGGGGTGCAGGACATGGGTGAGGTTTTGTGCTCAGGAACCTAGCTGTCCTTCAGAGACCATGTCCCAGGTGCTACATGACCATGAGAGGAACCACTCTGGGCCCATGGAGGTGGGCTCAGTAGGACTTGACGCCAGGTCAGCTGTTCAGGGCCAGAGCAAGAATGTCAAAGCAAGCCAAAATAATAAAAGCTGACATTGACTGAGTGCTCATTACTTAGAGGAGATAGTACTGTTACTATACCCATTTTACAGATGAGGAGATTAAGGCCTGAGGTGGTCAGTCTCTCACTTAAGGCCATGCCTCTGGGAAGTGGGGGCTGGAATGTGAGCCCAGGCTGCCTGGCCTCAAAGTCCAGGCTCCTAATCAACTAAGTTAGTCCAACGTCTGAAGCCAGTTGACAGGGAAAGTGATGGCACCATGAAGCATAATAAAGAGACCACATTAATGTGATCTCAAAGTCTGGCCTCCAAGCCCTCCATGATCTGGCCCTATCCTTCACTCACCCTGGCTCACTGGCCCCCTGCCTCAGGACCCTTGCACTTGCTGGGTTTCCAACAAGAATAGCAACTGCTTGAGATTCTCCCGCTCCCTCTTTCCCTCTGCCTCACCCCCAACTCCCCCCACCCCCAAAATTAAAAAAAAATCTTAAAAAAATCAAAGAAAATTAAATAAGGTAATATATCCAAAGAGCCTGACATGGGAGTTCCTGAAATTCCCTGTAGGGCACTGTAAATATAAGCTCATACAAAGTCACAACTGCTGAGCTAAAAGCAAGGCCAAGCCATGGTCACGGACAGGGTTTGCACGGAAGGGCGTACCTGGGCACCCAGATGGTAGGGAACATGAATACGATGGCTCAGAGGCAAGAGTAAGTGTCGCCATGTGGGGCTGTGACCCCATGTGACCTGGCCCCACCATAAAGGGCACAAGACAACCATTAGTCAAAGCCTTGAAGAAAAGCACTGGCTGTGTGCCCAAGGACCAGTCTTAGGGAAACTGGACAGAGCCCCTGAAAATCCTCCTCAGATGGAGGCGAGGACGGCTTTGGCATGAGAACGACATGTGAGGAAAGGTTGGAGAGGTCTTGGTAGCCTCTGGGCTATCTTGGTGGGCCAGGGCCCCAGAGAGGAAAGCTCCCTGCTCTCTCAGGCTCTGGTGGGGCAAGGAGATGGGATGGGCCCTGTCCTAATCTGCCCAGGAAGACAAAGAATGAATTATGTTTCTCTTATAGTATGTGGCCACCTAAAAAAAGAATTAGAAAATTAATTATCTACTATAATTATTGTAATGGCCTACACCATTAGAGGTTATTTACCACAGAAATAAAACTTCTCACCATAAATGTCAGCTCATCTTCCCAAAGGTAAAGTCTCATAAGAACCACTACTGACAGGCCTGGCTGGTTTCTTCTGTAGGCTTTTTTTTTTCTTTTCTTTTTTTCCTCCTCTCTCTTCCTAGAGAACCAGGATGCTGGTTGTGGGCAGGAAACAGGCACTGAGGAGTATATTATGAGAGTTGCCTTCTTATGTGCCTGCTGCTAGGCCCTCTCGGTCCTGCCCTGAGGGGGCCGGAGGGGCGCTGGGACCCTGGGACGGTGATGAGCAAACAGTCCTCTCCCCTCCCCCTTCCTCTCTCAGCATAAAGGGGGCTCGTTGGTCTTGAGCTTTACGTCTAGAGCCTCACACTTTTACACACTTTGTCTCTCTGGTCCTCACAGTAGTGAGGCAGGCGGCGTCGCCACACACCTTTACAGAAGAGGAGATGGGCTGGAAGGGGGCCACGACTGTCCCCATGAATCAAATAGCCCCAGAGTCTACCCACCTGCTAATGGCTGGTTGGCCTAACCTTGCCCCACTGTCCGGCCAAGAAGGCATGAAGCCCCTTGCATTAAGAAGAGGAGGGTGCCTCCTGAAAGCAGGCAGGCAGCAGTATAGACGCCCACACTCGCACCTAGTGTCCTGGGGGTGTCCTGTGTGTCCAGGAAAGGGCAGCCCTCCCTGAAAAGCCCCGCAGGTCGTGTGGCGCCCGTAGGAGGCCAGAGTCGCTCGGGCTGAGCAGGGGGCACGTGGTCATTTGGTCTGAGCCTCTGTCCAGGTCTGATGCCAGAAGAGGGGAGGCTCCCATCAGGAGCAGGCTGTGCCAAGCGCCCCCCACGGGGAGTTTTTACCTTCCGACTGAAGCTGGTATGGGGGTCCCCGGCCTCTCCTGGACCCAAGGCTTAGCTCCAGATAAGCCCAGCTGCCCAGGTACTGGCCTCACAGCAGCTGCGGGGCCCACCTGGGGGCATGGCTTCTTCGGCCGATGGCCTCACCGAGCCAGCCAGCACGGCACCTGTGTTCCCATGAGGAGCGTAGGTGAAGAAGGGCCTCATACACAGCAGCAGCCGAGGGCTTAGCTGTGTTTCTCAACAGGGACAGGAATGACATTCGAGGCTGGACACTTCCTCCTCAGGCAGCAACAGCCCATAGACCCTCGTCGCTAAGGTCAGCAGCACCCATGGACGTGAACAATCAAAAAATGCCCAGTGTGTTTCCAAATGCCATTTTGGAGCAGTATGATGCCTGGTACTGCTTATGGCACGCACCTTCTGTTTTTAGTCAAGGCCATCGCCATGCCCAGTGCGGTCAAGGGTGCCAAGTGCCCTGTGTGCCCATGGGTCCTACTGCTGACTTGCTCAAGAGATGCCCTTGCCCAGGCCACATCCCCCTTCTGAGACTCCGTTTCTTCATTTCTAAAATGAGACTCTCTTCTAGGTTGACTCTTTTCTTAGGGAAGCCACATGGCTAAGCCATTTTCTCTCTCCCTCCTCATCAGGCTTTGATGGGCTTAGCATGAATGTGAGCCACTTTCTCTTCCCTCAAGTGGGGGTCACGTTTTAAGCCTTCTCTTTCACTGTCGAATGAAGAGCTTTGTCCCTGTGAAAGAAGCTGCTGGTATTGGGGAGGGGGGCAGTAGACAGAGGTGTTTTGAAAGCCAGAGGGCACCGTCTCAGAGCCCCGGCAGCCCTTTTGTCCGACAACTTCATGGGCTCCCCGGCCCGAGGGTCTGTGAGATCCCCTCAGAGACTCCCTGTGTGTTAGGGGTGGGAGAGCTGGAGGCTGGGTATGAAGCAGAACCCCTGCTCTGAGGGGGTCCGAGACCAGCGATTCACATTTGAATCACCCCCATGAGACTTTTAAACTGTCCAGAACTGAGGCCACCCTGAGACCAATGCCATTCAGGCACCAGTTCCAATGGGCAGCCAAGTTTGGGAACCACTGACCTAGACCCCAAAACCAAGCCTTCCCCCAGAACTCTGGTTCTAACTTCTCTGCCAGGCCACAAATTAATCTGTTCCCCTGCCAGAGAAGTCCTTGCTAGAAGCCTTCTATACCTCATGGGTTAGCTCTCAAAGCTGTGATTCTAGCCAGGGGCTTATGAAGTCCCTCCATGAGAGAGGGTGAGGGTGCTGCCCCAGACCACGCTTGGGAGTGAATGAGTTTGAGGGCTGAGGGGTGAGTGTGAGGCTCTTCTCCGGGGCCACCGGCGTGCATGTGGATGTGCACAGTAAAGGGTTATCTCATCCAGCCTGAACGAGACATAAAATAGAAAGGCCAAAACATAGAGAAGGGCAAAACCCAAGAATACCTGATGCATTCTTTTTAACTTATAATGGGATTACTTGCCACCCCCTCTCCCTCCCAGCCTACATACAGTTGGCTTTGGAACCTCCAAACCCCCTTCTATCTGCAGGTTGAGTTCACCTTGCCGTTCATTCCCCTATTAAGAGCCACAAGGTCAAAAATGGCTCCTGTCATTCTTTGGAAACTAAATCGGAGTCATCTCCTCTCTAGGTCTTGCTGAAGGGCCCTCCTCTGGCTCCTGTCACTGCACTGAGCCTCTGCTCCTGACCCTTCTCACCCTTCTCTGTGAGCACCTTATGACGCTGTCACTTCAATTCAGCTCATTTCAATCAAGTTGAAGCTGGTGGGTGGCTTAGCGAGTTGGCTAGACTTAATTTGGAACCAACAAATGGTAAAAGGGAAGTGAATGGCTTATGGAGGGTAAGCTATTCTATTTTTCCGCTATATCTCCTGTACCGAGAGCCCCTCCCACCTGGCCTTGATGGTACCTGAACGCCCACCACTGTTCTCTTTGGAGGAGAGCCTTCACGGAGCCTGTGAAAATTGTAGCTACCTTTCATGCACGGAACAGCAAGCCATTGTCCCCCAAGAGTGACACCACTTGTCTCGGTGTCGGAGAGTTGGCTTCAAATCCCAGCTGTGTGTTCTTGGCAAGTTACTTAATTTCTTGAGCTTCTGCTGCCTGGTCTACTGGGAGATTTTGTTACTAAGAGTCAGGATTTTGTCAACATTTACTGTGTACCAGACACTGGGCTAAGTGTTTTCGGGGTATCGTCCTATTTAACCTTCACAACAATATAGTAAGATCGATATCAATATTACCCCCATTTTAAAGGCTAGGAAATGACTCTCAGGTTCTTTAACTTCTCCAAAGTCCCATAGCCAGTGAGTGATAGAGCAGAAGCTGTTTGACCCCAGATCCCATGCACTAGAAAGTACAATTTCCCGGGGAAGATTTGAACATTTTAGGTAAGTGGCTACTCTTTATCATCATAGGAGTTTTCAACTGATGTTAGTCAATGAAAACAAGGGTTCTCTGGGCCCTGGAAAGTGAGGAGGCAGGGTGTAGGGCTTTAAGACCTTACATAACACACCCGAGGCCACAGAGCTAGTCAGCATGGAACCAGGATTTGAGCTCAGACTAGCCTACTTTAAAGTTCAACACTATTTTTTTTAAAAGATTGTATTTATTTGACAGAGAGAAACACAGTGAGAGAAGGAACACAAGCAGGGGGAGTGAGAGAGGGAGAAGCAGGCTTCTTGCAGAGCAGAGAGCCCAATGTGGGGCTCAATCCTTCTCCAGGATCATGACCTGAGCCAAAGGCAGTTGCCCAACCAACTAAGCCACCCAGGCTCTCCTAAAGTCAACACTATTGATGGCTCTGCTCTTCTGCCCAGAAGACCTTGAGCGCGCGTGCGTGTGTGTGTGTGTGTGCATGTGTGCATCCTGCAGTCTCACACATAATATAGACTTGGTGTATATTATTATTTCTCCATAGAGGAACAGCATATATGTTACTTACTGAATCTGCTGTGTCTCCAGTAGACATGCAGCGTAGGAAGTGTCTTACATGCTGAGTTACTGGGGAGAGTGAAGAGCACCAAAGTATGCATAGTTAAGATGAACTGGACCTACTTCACAGTTCTGCTAATGGCCCTGGGTCCTAGGCTCCCCTTCTCTCTAGTGCATCAGGGCTCAGGTCACCCAGAACTGAATATAGGAGGAGAAATCTGACATGAACAAGGAGCCACGATCTCCTTCATCTTGGTCTGCAGTGGAGTGAGAGCTCCAGAACATACACACAGTCATGCTCCATGTGAGGTTGGTGGGAACAATCAGCTCACGTGGTTAGGTCAGTATTCTTGGAGACCCAGGAAGTGTGTGTGTCTAATCCACTTTGGGGCTCTTGGCTCTCCATTCTCCATTGCCTGCACATTGTCCCTCAGCTCCCTCCAACCTGCATGCCATATAATGCAGGGGGAAACAAGGGAGGGTGTCATTGTACAACTGGCTTCTGCTCCTGAAAGAGTATCCTTGTGATGAAGCAAGAGTATTGACACAAAGTTGCCTCCTCTGTAGAACTTCCAGCTGCAGGCCCTTTGGGGTAAGCTAAGCTAAATATGGATCTGGTGGAAAAAATCAATCTGGTTGTAATCTGGCCAGATCTCTTCTCCTTTTAAGCGGGCCGGGGGGGGGGGGTGTCTTCATTCTGGCAAACATCTGAGCCTGGATTAGGCAAACAATCTCTCAGTCTTCCATTCGTTCCTTCTGTAGACATGGAATGAGGGCCATGTAAGTTTCAGACCATGTAGTATGCTTGTCATACTAACAGCAAAGTCTGGAAATGGCATTTCAATTGATAGAACACTTTTTTACCAAGCATATCCTTTCATTTGATCCTCCTAGTAACCTCACAATGAGCCCACTTTTAAGATGGGAAAACTAAAGCTCAGGGAAGATCTGTGCATTATTTATGGACGTGCCTCTTGTAAGAGGCAGATATTTTCACATGTTATCTCATTGTAACTTTAAGTTAATCCTTTGAGGTAAATATCTCTAGTGGGTAAATAAGGAGATGAGTCTTAGTTATATTAATTAACTTACCCAAAACCACACAGCCAACAAGTGCCAGAGTCCAGTTCCTAATTTCACATCTACATTATCTTCCCCGAAGAAAGACATACAGCTCTATTCTTGGAATCCTGGAGTCCAGCCGGGTAACAAGGTACATTAACATTTGCAAAGAGAATGCAACTGCTCATATACATGTAGATCCTTTGCCTGAGCCTCAGAATCCCCTGGCTTCTCCCTTGAAGCACTAGTCTTGCTGCCTTGACTTTGATGAAAGTATTTTCATGTCTAATAGAGCTGGTCTGTAGCACCAGACTTCATAGATAGGTGTCACCACTGAGCTTCCTGCAAATTACTTATCCTTGGGTTTTCCAACATCAGCAAATGCATCTCTTCCTGTGTACAAAGTGAAGCATCCACTTATCATGTTTACTTATAATTGAGTTTTCTCTATAGTCTCAAATGTATTCATAGGTACTGAAAGGCACCCAATAAAAAGAACAATAAAACTTGAATGCTTTGATCAAAGAAGGCTTCCTAATGGAAGGAAATTTCGAGCTTGGCTTTGAAAGGAGCACAAGTATCTTCCACTCAGCTTAATTATCCCAGATGTCATGTCCATAGACAGTCATCTGTTTAGCTGGAATAAGGAAATTCTTGCAGGCTGGGTGAATTTTCTATCCCTTCCTCTAAGCTGAAATGCAGGCTTTACCTGGGCTGTCCTCCATTCTGTACCTCCTGCATATGGGGGTACTATCCAAAACATCAACATGTGCATTATTGTCCTCAATTCTCACAGTCACTCCATAGTAGTTATTATTGTACCCATTTTGCAGTTAAGGAAACTGAGACCCAGAGAGGCTGGACCACTTGCCCAAGGTCACACAGCTGATAAGTGATGGAGATAGAACTGGAACTCATCTGTCTGATTCCATGTCCAGTCTTTCTCGCTTTCTACACTGGCTCTTAATTTTCTGTGTCTCCACTTGTCCCCATGAGATTGGCACCCCATCCTGCCTGCCTAGACCTGAGATGAGTTTAAAGGGGTGAAGGTGTTTCCTCTGTGACATGAGAAGGAAAGAGAGGAGGTGTGGCAAGGCGGGGGGCTCCAGTGCAAACTGGTTGTGAGCAGACAAGCCCGTCTGAGCAGTGACTCGGAAATCTCCCCCTCTGGAGTTAATTTCAGTCACAGTGGCTTTCCTATTAAATGGAGCTGTTGCTTGGCTATAGGTGTCAGAATGGCTTTATAAAACTGGAATCCAATCTAATCTAAGGGGGGAGGTGCGTGTGTATGAGAAGGGGGGGTGGAGGAGAGAAGGGAGGGGGGAAGAGGGAGCTGGCAATGTTTACATGTATTAGTGGGGTAAAGAGAGCAAGTTGTTAGCTCGCTGCTGTTTGTGGCTGATGAAATTCAGACCTAGCCCTGGTGCTGAGCAGCTGGATCATATCCTCGTCCTCACATCGGCTGGTTAGAGCTGTTTCTTCTTCCACTTCAAGAGCCTTGGCTGGGGCTTTCTGTGCTGTTCTGGGGAAGCTAGGACACTCTTTGGGAACTGCTCACAACCGGGACCTCAAAATCACAAGGCTGTGATTTACCATTGCTATTCGGCAATGATTTATTTTTGCAGGGTGCCAAGCTCTTTGCTAAGTGTCTTAACCAGATTTGTCTTAACTAATTTTCTCACCAAATTTAGGGAGTAGGAATCACTATCCCTATTTTATAGATTAGAAAACTGAGGCGCAGAGACATTGCCCAAGATCACAAAGCTAATAAGTATAAGAGTCAAAATATGAACTCAGATTTTTTTTTTTACATTGCTTGCCTGCATCATGCCTTTTAATAACCTGTCAAAAGAATTTGCTGAGGAAGAGGCAACAGAATTAGGTACCCGTGACCCAGGACCGGCTGTGGCTGTGAGAAAGTATATAAAGCGGTGTCTATAAACTCCTTCTCCGCTGACAAAAAAGTAAGGAAAATAAGAGAAACTTTGCATTTCTGAAATGCAGCCGTGTTTTTCAAATCTTCACTTATGCCTCTTTAAGTATACCAACATGAACATTTTGGAATCAAAATATGTTATCCACAATCACTTTTCAGTTCTTTCGCTAAGAAGGAACAATAGCTTTCCAAAGGGCACCATAAAAAAGATTAAACATCCTTTCTATTGTCCTGCAAATATTAATTTTTCTGAAATGCACCTCCACTCTGTGTGACCTCCAGATTCACAGTGGGTGGGACTCTCTGGCCTGAGAGGGTCCTCCTCATCCACATGCTTCCGAAGACCTGGATCCTGAGCAGGGGAGGTCCCCATGGAGCGCTGGCCTGGGTGCTCATCAGGTGTCCCAGGGCCTACAGGCATGGTCCTGCCGCATCGCCACCATGTGGAGCCCCGGGCCTGATGTTCCAGCCAGGCTGTTTCCTAGCGACCAAGTTGGGCAGAAAAGCCCTCCGTCCAGCCACGGGGCTGGAGTCGAGTCACCGAGCACCGGTCTCAACTTGGCAGTCCTTGCGGGAAGCATATGGGACTGAACAGATGGGCAGGCATGAGCACCCCAACTAGAACCATAAAGGCAAGAACGGCACTGGGGAGGGGACGGAGAGAAAGGCAAACAAGACGGGTCAGGAATTAGCTCCCTGAGCCCGGCCACAGTGAGGCACTTTGAGGCAGCCTCGATGGTGCGATGGTGCGGATGAAGGAGGACGCTTATGCATTATTACAACCTGGATTGGAGGACACCCTCCCCAGTGAGGCATGGTGACACTTAAAGCTAGCCCAAGGGGCTCAGGGACAAGCCTGCTGGTGCCAGACTTGGGCTGCCTAAGCCTTAGGAACAAGAGATCTCAGGTCTCAATTCTGTGCCTCCTTTGCCCTATCAGTATGTCTCTCCCCTTCCCTGCTCAATCCCCAGCTCAAACACAGGCCTCTATTTGCACTAGCCTAAGCTAGTGTAAAGAGATGAAGGTCCCATGAACACATTAGTCTAGGGACCTATTTTGTCTTAAGGCTGAAATTTGCTAACCAGATGGATGGATTTCCGAAGCTGGGTTGGGATGATAGAAAGGTAACATGGACAGAGGATCAGAAGCCTGTAGAAGGGAAGACTTGGTCTGGTCATGGAGAAAGTGGCTCAGGCAGGTGATGAAAAACCAAAAGAGTCATGTGAAGGAGGGAGTTCATTTATTCTCCCAAGAGTAGAACCAGCATGTGAGAGCTCAAAGGACATAAAGTTAAGCTCCCTTATACAGAAGACTCTTCTCATAATTAAAACTATCTTAAAATGGAAAGGATGCCTTTCGAAGGGAGCAAACTCCCCATCCATGAATATATTCCAGCAAAGCCTGAACAAGCACCTTGTAGAATGTTCGAGAAACCATGAAACGTTATAGGGAATAGCTCAAACATTTGATCAGGGTCATGTTGAATTCAGTGTCTCTGGACAGTTGTCCTTCTTGATGAAGTCACTCTGAGAAATATATTGTTGTGATCAAAGGTAGCAGATGAGAGAGAGGGACAGAGACAGAGAGGCACAAAGAGGCAGGCAGGGGCGGCCGCAGACCTCATTTATTAGGAGCCCGTGCCAGGTGCTCAGAAGGCACCGTCCTGCATTGTCAGCTGGGCACAGACCATGTGTCCTTCAACAAGGGCCAGCGGGACCTGGCCCCACCAGCCCCTCTTCGTAGCGAGGAGGGGACATGGGAAGAAGGTGCAGGAGTACACTGAAGTGTGACATGAGCCATTTCTGTTTGAGCATCTTGGAGAAGCCCCGCCATCCTGTGGCCTGGAAACGGGGACTAATTCTGGGTCACAGGACTGCAGGGAGTGAGCGTGTTGTCTTGTGTCGCTGTGCTGTAGGTTGTTGTTTTTTCCCCTAAATGGCTTAATACGCCAATGTTTGTGGAGTATCCTTGGAATCAAAGTGTCTTTGGCGTAATTATTGTTAATTGCTCAGACTATTCTATAAACTCATCCAATTAAGAGAAAGTTATTAACTTTATAAAATATCGCAGGCATCCCACAGTGCCGTGTGTAGATGGAAGAACAGTTTGAGAGGCAGAGTCAGCGTGAAATATCATGCAAATGAGGAGGCTTATTTACTTCTTTTTAAAAATACGACAACATCCACACTGTGGGGGTGCATTTCCTCTCAGTTGGCCGGAAACACTGGGGCCAGTGGCCGAGCCTGTAGGGCTTTCCGGTCTGGCCCAGCTTCCCCAGAACCAGCTTGGGGGTACATTTAGTGGGGCATCCTGTGAACTCAGAAGAGGTCTCTGGCAGCTTGCACCCTTGGACTCCAGGATCTGTCTGTGTGACCTCTCAGTGCTTACTTAACCTCTCTGGGCCTCCGTTGCCATCTCTGCAGAATGGAAATGCTGACCTCCTAGTGTTGTCCTGAGGATTCAATGAATCAACACACAGAAAACATTTGAAATGGTATCTGATGTGTGGTAGTAGCCAACAAATTTCGGGGAATTATGGTGTCTTTATCATTGCTAGGCTTTTCACTCTAAGTGTGAAAGTGTTGGTATCTCCCTCAAAGCTTCCTCTTCCCTGCTGCACCTTCGTGAGAAAGTGGAAGTCCCATAACACTAGGCATTACGGTAGTGCTGTTTGAAGATCGTGGTTGGGCTGTCATTTGTTAAATAAGTGCTTTGATGACGAAGAGCACACATGTGCCAAAGACATAGATTACAGACATACAGGTTGATTTTTCATGATGTGAACACGTCTGTGTAATCACCATTTAACGCAAGAACGGGAACACCACCAGTACCCCAGAGACCCTTCCATTCCCCTTCCAGTCATTAACATCGCCCTTCCCGAAAAACCATACGATCAAATTACACAAGGTGTACTCTTGTGGGGCAGTGACTTCTCTTGCCCAACCTCATGTTTGTGAGACATAGTCACGTGAGATCCATTCACTCAAGACTGAAACAAACTCAAATGCCCATCAGCGAAAGAACAGATAACACGGTGCTGCGGTCTTACGATGAAATATTACACAGCAGTGAAAAGCCACCGAAATGTGAAAGGCCACATCAGTGGCAGTGCGACCTTCCCCTTGGGGACTTGGGACTATTTGTGAGCACTGAGATTACTGGGATTCTTGAGCCACCAACTGTGGCCACCTTCCCGAGCCCCTGTGTCGGCTCCAGCAGCAGTATCCATTTCTGCAGCTCTGGCTCTCCCCAGGCAGCAGGCCTGGTGACTTTCCAGACTTGCTGAGAAGCCCAATCCATGCCCCAGTCGAATAAGACAATGTCTAGTGCATTGGAGTGGAAGCTTTGAGGGGTAGTGAGCACCCCATCACGAGAAGCATGTTAGTAGACACCAGAAGGCTGTTTGCAAAGGAGGTTCAGAATGCATCAAAAGGCCAGTTGAGCTGTTGATGACCCCAAAGTCCCTTCCTTCTTTGTGATTCTGTTAATTACAAGATGACCATGTTTACACCCTCAGCAGGATGCAACAGAGTCTTGACAGTGGGATAGTCTCAGGACTGCCTGGATGAGAGAGAAATGGTGATTGTGATCTGGCTGTAGATTGCAGCTTTGTCCAAGCGAGCAAAAGCTTTCCAGCAAGAAGCCACCCCTCTCTGCTCCCATTCCTGGTCCTGGGAGTAACATTCAGTAAATAAACACTGATGACCCAAGGGCCACTGATGGGGACACTTTAGCCAGCAGTTGCTTATTCACCTGGTCTAGGCAAGTGTGGGAAATTGCATTTGTGAGGATTTCCTTCCCCAGAAGGGGATGCTGCCTTTCTACCCACCCGAAGCACCTGCCTGGGGCATAATAAGGTCCACTACCTCGACATACTCCCTTCCCTACAACCAGCCATATTGCCTTGGCGAGAATGGAGAACATCCGGGGAGCAGCCACATCTGAAGGGTGAAACACCCACTCCCACCTCTCCCTGAAATTGGCCTTTATCAACAATCAAGTCATCAGAGTGCTCCCCTCCCCAACCCCCCTCCCACCTACTCCTTTCTGTATGCACCTATTTCCATGAGATGGTGAAAGCAAGCTCGTTCTGGTCCTGGGTTCATGCACTGGAGGGTTGCAAGTAGGATTCACTAGCTCCCCGGGGCCGGCTCAGCCTCCCAGATTTCAGGACGTGACAGGCTTAGGTGTGCAGGAAAAGGATGCAGAAGCCAACAGCTCTTCCCCCAAGAAGAAGCGCCCAGAGAAACGTTCTTCCCACGTTGATGTCATTGGCACCTTTGTCCATTTCACCATCACAGTAGCCCAGGAGGAAGGTACTACTGTCCGCACTCCAGGGGGCAGGGGAGAGGTTCCTCCTAGTGCTAGAGAACCTAAGTCACCCCTCCTGGATCAACAGACCTTTAGTCCCAGGTGAACCAGAAGCACCCTGAGACAGACTGTTCCACTGTAGGTTCTTTACCAGCTTTCTCCTGTACATGATGATCTGACCCCAAGCTGCACCCTCTGTCCACCCTGGGCTCGCCTCCAGCCTGACCCCACCCCTGGCCAGGCTGCCTGCAGCGGCAGGTACCAGCCATGCTGTGAAGGGGAAGAGGCTGGGGCTTGCACAGTCACCGTGACTTCTTCTTGCCCTCCTCGGCTTCTCTGCCCCCGCTGCAGGTCAACTTCCCTGAATATTAGGGCCCCTCCTGTGGTTTCCACCTGGGCCAGGGAGATGAGACTGGGCAGAGTACCGTGTTGACCGGGGCCTCCGCCACTGCCCACTAGCGGTGTGTCACTCAACAGCTGTAAGTCTGGGTTTCTTCTTCAGTCTCACGGGAGCGATCGCTGCCCTGCCTATCTCAGGAGAGTGCTTTAAGAATCAACAACAGGGTATTAAAGGAGGAGGAGGAGAAAAACTGAGAGAATAAAACCTTTTTTATTAGATAATGTAGCTTCACATTAGAATCACTCGGGGAGCTTTTAAAACCCCGGATGCTGGCGCCGCACCAATACCAGAGACCAATCTATCAGTGTGAAGGCACCCAGGTGACTCCACGGAGAGCAGAGTTGAGAACCAGAGGTGGAAACTGCTCGGGCACTGGCATCACTGGCATTTCAGCTGTTCATTCCCTCACGGAGGGCCTCTGTATGCAGGGCTCTGGGCTAGTTCGGGAGGGTTGCAAAGTGTGCACACAGCCCTTGTCCTCAAAGAGCTTACAATCCCTGGGAAGACAGTCCAGAACTGCAAGACAAAAGCACACTTTCAAGGCAAAAAAAATACAGATAAGCATATGTGTAGCTACATCTGCAGGCAGCTCGTGGGTCTTTTCTTCCCTGATTTCTTTCCTCTCCCCATTGCAGAGAAGCAGGCAGAAAAAGTATTCACAGATATCCAAAGCACCTGTCCTTCCCCAGGAGAGCCCCTGAACTTCCCTCCAAGCCCTGCGCCACCCCAGCAGCCACATCAGGTGTGGCCAGTAGACCTCAGTGGCCCTCCCTCCAGACTCCCCAGCACTTGGGGAAGGGGAGGGGTGGCTGGAGTGAGCTTGTATCCCCAAGCTCTACCCTCTGCAGAGCCTGCTCCCCCGCTTCCCAGCGCCCTCCCCTGACTCTGGCAGGAGGCATCTGGGAAAAGGAGCCTCAGTCCCAGACCCCCTGGGGCGGGTTATATTTGGATGTTAAAAGTAATGACACATCTCCAGCCCTCCCTCCTGCCTGCCTAACACCGTGAAGTCTCCAGCAGGGAGGGGGCTGGCTTATATTTAGGTCTGGCATTCCCTGGTAGGCATCCTGTTCTGAAATGGAAATTCTTTTAATAGCTAGCCAGCCCTGAGCATTTAATGAGCTGGTGTTTGACTTTTTGATTTCTTGTTCATGTTGAAGGACTGTGAGCTGCCTCAGCTAATTAGGGCCCCCCCTCCCAAAAGCATCCCAATTTTTGAGCATGGGAAAGAGGAGAGAACACCCCATCATTTCTCAATGTTCCCTTCCCCTTCTAAGCTTCTGTGTCACCTGAGAACCCTGCTTTCTTATTGACATTTACTTCCTCCAGGAAGTCTTCCCAGATTTATCCGCCTGCCTCAACTGTCTCTTTCCTATTGCTCTGAATGTGCCCTTGAGTCTCTTTCTGAGGTGCCCTCTCTGTGTCCCCAGAAATTTCAACAGCACTGCAGGAATTCCTGTCTCCTGTTTGGAATCAAAGAATTCTAGGGCTGAGTTGATCATCTAGAGACAAGGACCTCTGATACTAAAGGACATGGGGAAGGGGGGAAACATGGACCCTCTACCCAGAAAAAAACCCACATGTATGCATAGAATTTGAAGAGAATTTCAGGGGTAAACAGGCCCACAGAAGCCCATCCATGGACCTTAGGTTGTATAGTTAATCCCTTGACTCACAGTAGAAGCTGTGGCCAAATCAGAGAGGGAGAGTTACTTCCCAAGGTCACACAGCCAGCACGTGGCAGAACTAGGACTTGAAGCCTGGTCTGTGCCCTCAGCCCACCAGACTTCTTCCATCAGCACTGCCGGCACTGTCCTTCACAGACTCCTCGCTCACCCTGCAGGGGCCCAGGGCATGAGGCTCTGTCTCCCAAGGATGCTAAAGCCCTTTGATGGTCCTCAGTGACTACTCTGCAAGGAGGAGCAGGCTGGCCTGGCCCTGGGCACACCAGGCCTCTGCAGGTGGTCCTCCTAGTGGAAGTGACAAGGTTCTCCCTGGCCCCCTTGCTCCTGAGCTTTCCAATGTAACCAGTATTGATCTCTTTATTACCTCCTAGAAGGGGAGCTTCATTTGTCAAGCAAAACTACCTTAGTATGTGCAACCAGGAATTGATCCACAGCAGGGCTGGTGGCTGGTATGTGAGGGGTAGGGGTGGGGAGGAAGGGGAAGAAAGCAGGCTGGAGAAGAGATTGATAACATGATGCTGATGTGGAAAATGAAAATAGAAACCTTCCAGACTGATGGGAAACATCTGCCTTGTCTGATGATATTGCCTGAATTCTGGGATGGGGATAATGTCGTTTGAAAGTTGGCAAGCCACAGGGCTTGGCTTGCCTGTGCCAGGGGAGAGGATAGGGGAGGGGAGAGGGTCTCTCAACTTTGCCTGGGAGCTCCATCTGGAAAACCTCTCCAAAAGTACAAGAAGCCAAAGTGGGCCCATTTTTCACATCATTTGGTCCAAGTGTATCTAGTGTTTGTTGAATACCAACTGTATACAGAGCACTGTGCTTGGGACGTTGGGGGAGGAGAAAAGATGCCCGTTACTGGGCTGGGGGCAAGGCTAAATGTGACTAGGAGGGCTGGCAGGTGTCAGACAAGACCCATTGTGTTCTCAAGAATGAGCAGGACTTCATCAGGCATGGGAAGGAGGACAGGGTGCAGGGAAGGGAGTGACTTACCCAAGGTCCTAGAGAGGGAGGGGTCATTGCTACCATGAGGGATTGGACAGTTGCTGAATGCAGAGGAAGGAGAGAAAGGAATTCAAGAAAACAGTAGGGTTTCCTGCCAATGTACTAGAAGGGTACTGATCTTTCCGCAGGGTGGGAGGTAGAGAAGCAAGAAGTGATGATTTTGTTTGACTTTGTTCAGTCATTCCAGAAATACACCCACTGCCTTCTGTAGGCCAGACGTGCACGTGCCCTTAGAAAACACCGAGGTGATCAGGAACAGACATGGCGCCTGCCCTCGTGGGCTCAGACTACAGCTGAGAGACAGATCTCCATTCAGGAATTCCAAAACCACCATAAAGAGGCTGGTGAGAAGAATGGGGAAGGACATGGTACTCCGGGAGTTGGACCAAGGGGCTGAACACCGGCCCCGGGGATTCAGATAAGGCTTCGATGAAGAAGCAGTGCCTGGCTGAGATCTGGAGGAGAAGCAGGGGGGAGTGCAGAGGAGAACATTCCAGGCAAGGAAAGGGGAGGGAACCAAGGGCGAGAAGAGGCAGGCTGGGGCTGCCCTGCTATCAGGTGCTTGGGTGGCTGTCTTGGGGAGTTTTGTCTCTTTCTAATTGGACTGGCCTCCCGTGCTGCTGGGAGGGGGGGAGTGAGGGCAAGCAGGGGCTCTTCCCCCAAGTGGGGGGAATTTGGTAGGAGATCAGCCATCCTACTTCCAAGAATTTGCTCTATGGAGATGGAAGTAGCCATCAGCACAAGAGCAGGGAGACCTATGCACAAGTGTGGGTTTTGTTGGTGTTGTGTTGCAATGCTGCTTGTAATAGAAACCTAGAAGCAGAAACTTCTGTGCTCAGGAACAGAGAACTTGTTAACTGGGTAGCGTTGTGGATAACTGAATACAGGGCAACCGGTATAAAGAAGGCTGTGGCTTTGAGCATACGCGTAAGGAATAGCCTCCAAGATCTTTTAGGTAGAAAAAGAAAAGCTGAAAAGAGGAGGTAAAAGTGTAGCGGACTCCTAGGGGAGGTCCATGTCAAAAGACCTAACACCCCCATTATTCTTTTACCCTGAGTCTGTCCTTAACTGCCTGCCCCAGGAATCCTGGCCCCTGCTAACCTGCCGTTGTCACTGCCTTTGGGGTTGCGGAGCAGAGACTAACTAGAGGTGGTTGTTGACATGACAAGCCCTGAGTCAGAGAATCCCATAAGAATCTCTACTACTGCCCAGGCATGCAAGTGTACTGTGTGGCTGGGAGGGAGGAGATTGGGAAGAATATGTGACCAGAAAATCTAGTTACAGCAACAAAAGAGGGCAGGGGAACTGGTCTCTGGAATTCCTTGTTGACCCACAGGGAAAGAGCCGAGCGGTCAAGAGTGTCTTGTTCGCATGAAGAATGCACACAGACAATCCATTGGAACTGGCCTAGATTTCTCTCCCCAAGCCATTGGCGGGGAGCCCCCTGGTGCAGACGGTGTGAGCGCCTCCTTGGGGGAAGCAAGTTAGTCTGTTGCGTGTGTCTGGTGGTTTGTTCCCTTTTAGGAGGAGGTAGGGACGGGGTTGTTTTCAGGTCAAGAGTCACCTATCCGCAGGACATCCTTAGGAGTTCCTGCCAAGCAACATATCGGTTTGGAGGAGCGCAAGAGACGAGGGCCATTCCAGAAAACCTCTCTGCTCTGGCCCATCGTGCCATGGGGCAAAGATCAGTGTGCAAAGCCCATCTTCCAAACTCTTCAATATTATACCTGCCGCTTTCTTTCAACAAAGAAGTAGTCTATAAAGTGAAAAGGCAAGCTACAGAACAAAAAAAAAAAAAAATGTTATCTGAAATGAATATAGCAGTGGGCAAAAATAAGCATCCTTAAAATATAGCGTTCTTCTAGAATATTAAGAAAACGCTAACATACAGAAAGAAAAATGGGCAAAGAACGTGACAGAGAATGTGTAGGAAAAAAAAAAGAATAAAGAAGAAAATCGGCCTCCCTCAGGATCACAAATGCAAATGAAAAGCAAGTTGCCACGTCTGACTTCTTAATTTATCACATTTTAAAAATCCATCACCTTTAATGTTGGCAAAGGTGGGAAGGGCACTCTGGCAGACTGTTAGCATCCTTGAAAATTGATACAGTATTTACATCGACATGTGTCAACACTTGGGGCAAAGTGTATCAAAGAGCCTTACAAATACTATTTCCTGTTGACCCACTAACTTCTAGGAATGTGTTCCAAGAAAATATCAGAAACACAATTATAGGGGTGAAAAATCAAAAATGGTTTCAATATCACCAGGATTGTTTAAATACTTTCTGCTACATCCGTACAGGGGACGATGACGTGAGCATCATGCCTGCTGGTTCCTGAAGAATGTTCAAAAATGTAAAAACGTTCTCAGTTGAATGTGAAATGAAAAGAGCAGGAAATAGAACCGTGTACAATATGATCTCAATGATACCGAAACTTATGGGAGAGCGTGTGGGCGTGCGCGGCGGGGGAGGGGTTGTATACACATACAAAAATAAAAAGCGGTATTAAGAAAATACACCAAAATGTTAATAGAGGAAGTTGGAGTGTGGGTTTCAAGTTTTCCTTTTATACTTTTCAATATGTTTCAATTTTTTATAATAAGTATACTTTATTTTTATGATCAGAAAAAATTACTCAATAAAAGTTTCATCTATTTGCAAGGATATATTAACCATATCAGATCATTAAGTATTGATGTCATCTCTCCATCGTAGGATAGTTACATTCCAGCAACTGTGTCGCTGCTCAACCTTTCATTTGTTCTTGTAGTGTCTCCCATCTAGATGGCCCCCTGCAGTCTCATCCACCCAGCATCACCCCTAGCGCTTGGCTCAATGTCTAAACAGGATCTCTCAAAGCATAGGTCTTGGGTCAAAATGTGTATACTATCATGTAGGTGAAACTTCTTTTAGCTTCCATTACTGGCCTTGTTGCTCGAGGCCACCATGATGCGGGTGGTGAGAGGAAGACTTCAAGTCATTACTTTAAGAAACTGTGGTCTCTTCTAGTTTAAAACCGTGGGACTTAAGGCACAAATACTCTTGTAAGGTCCCCATTCTTTATCAGCATTCTTTCTTTCCTACTCATAAGGCCCCTGAAGTCTTTCCACCCCAAGATAGCTTCTGGGTGCTGGGGAACCATCCAGATCCCTTGGCATTGGGATCAGACCCCTGCTGGTTTTTTCGCTGCCCTTTCCTGCTGCAAGGTCCTTCCTTCTTCGCCTGTCCTGTTGAGGCCCCACAGCTAGTGGGGGTCCATTCTCCAGCAAAGTCTTTTCTCTCAATAAAGACGAGGTGTAGGGACTGTTTCCCGGGAGCCAGAGCTCCCCATCTGATGTCTTGGCCCCTTCTCCAGCTCTTGCTAAGGCTCTCTGGGTCCCCCACAACTGGCTGCACCCTGCCTGCGCTTCTGTAGCTAGTCCCTCCCCGAATGCCTCTGCTCGGGAAGCTTCAGAGTGGGATTCTATTTCCCACTGGCGTCTTGGCTGATACAGCCGAGATCCCATCTCTGCCATGGATGACGGCTCCCAGGTGGCCAGCATTGTTCAGGGCTGAGAACAGCAGAGACCCAGACCAGGGCCTGACCACTTGGCGCCCTGTTGGACACCTGGAAAGTTCTCAGTAATTGTTGCCTGAGGAAGCGAGCCCACACTCTCCCTGAACTGATTTGCTTACCAAATTCCACTCTCCAGTGGTACGCTCAACATACCTTCCGCAGGAAGCCTTTCCAGGGTGAAGAAGCTGTGGTTGGATTATAGCACGCTCGAAGAGAAGGGACACTGGAATCAGATCTATGTTTCCTTCCCTGGGCTGCAATGATGAGCTAGCATTAGCAAGAGGAAAATCAGAGAGACAGACAAGATCCCTAAAATCTCCCGTACATGCAGAGAAAGGGGAATCTGATGTACCAATGATCTTTGGAAGTAGAGCAGGGTCGGGGTAGGTGACAAGGATGGAATCCATGTCAAATCAAGAGTGACTTTGGTTAATGAGTATATTCTACCTAAGAGAGGATATTGCAGAGTTTTGTAGCTGTCTGAAATCCTTGAAGGGGCACTGTACAGAAAACAGGCCACACCGATTTATAGGCAAAGCTGCAGTCCGTGGATGCATGTCATGGATGTGAGTTTCATCATAAGACTGTTGTTGTGCTTGGGGCCACCCCCCCCCCCGTCCACGTGGAGCGGGTGAAGTGTGTGGTGGCCCCTTCTCACCCCAGGCAGCATTGACACAAAGGCTGAGCCACCTTCTCCAGGGGCAGTGAGGATAGAGAGGTTCCTTCTGGGAGCCCAGAAGGACAAGCAGGTGTCCCCAACCCCCGGTTTCCTCAGAATCCACCCACAGGGAAACCTCCAGAGGGGAGGGAAGAAAGGAGACCCCAACAAGTGGGAACTCCAGCTCCAGCCTCCTGCACACCTGAGGGCTCAGAGAGGAGCATCAGAGCAACGCTGACCGCTTGAAGAATAATTTCCCCTGTAGCCAACAGCAGCATTCGGCCTTGCTCTGTCCAGGACATAGAACAGAAAACCGAGACAAGGGAATGGGGAGGAAGTGACGTTTGCTTGTTCTGAGCGCATACGAGGCTAGGCGTTGTACACCCACAGAGAGCATGGGGCTGGCCCCAGGTGATAGATGAGGAAGCCGTGCTCAAGGGCATTATGTGACTGCCCCCCCACGATGGCCTAATTAGAAAGAACCCAATCAGGGTTCAGATCAGGTCCACCTGGCTCCAGTCCATTAAAGCGTCCCCCAGAGCAGGACATGCTCACCCGGACAGCTTGCACCAGGGGCAGAAACCCCTTGACCCTCTTGTCTCTCCCTGGCACCCCAGACCGCTCTGTCACTCGTCCATCCGCCCCTTCCTCAGACACCTCCCTGACCTGCCGGAGAAATCTAGTCCAACAAAGACAGACTCCATGTGCCCAGAACTAAAGGAAGCCAGGTGGCGGAGTAAATGAAAGTTGGCAGAGGGTCCCTGCTTAAGTGCTTTTCCGCTCGGCCTCGTCTTTGCATTCTAGGCTGTGCGGCATTTCGTGGGGCTCTGCTTCGTGAAAGGGCTGTGTGCTGCTGCCGGGGACGCTCTCCTAGCTGGAGATGGAGCCTCGGCCATGGGCAGGGAGGGCTGGGCTGAGCTCTGCGAGACCAGGGTGTGGCCAGGCCCGTCTTTGCCAGCCCTGGGAAGTGTTTGGCCGCGTGCTCCCCCATAGGGTAGGGGTAGGGGCTCCAGGCAAGGAAGGCGCCTCCATAATTTAAAGCCTGGGAGGATGGAGGAAGGAAGACAGTAGAAGGAAAGGGTGTTCTCCAGCTGCCATGAGCTCTACCTAGAAGAGCCCCTCTGATCAGGTCATCCGCCAGACCCACAGCCAACAGCCAGCCTATGCGCTGGGAGTCCCCAGAGCACCTGCCTCCTGTCTCCATGGCAGGGAGCCCTGGATCCCAGCCAGGCCTTGTTGCCAGGGACGCACGGGCCGGCAGATTGGCCAGGGAGAGATCTCCATCCGTTTCCATCTCTGGCTCCTCCAGCCTGGGCTCCCTGGGTCAAACTACTTGGCTTATCACCTCATCTTCCCCTGGAGCCCTTGGAGAGGAGCTAGTACTCGAAGGAAAGGGGGTGGAGAGCAGGATTCAATGAGGGAAAAGATGTGTGCACTAGGGCTTGGCCCACCCCCTTCAAGCATGAATAAATAAGCAACTACAATAATGAGCCCGAGCCACCAACCCAGAGAGAATTCCTTCAAAAGAATGGAGCGGGGTGTGGGTTCATTATTCATGAGCAGAGCCCTCCAAGGTGGGGCCTCTGTTCTTGGGGGTGGGGTGGGAGGAAGGGAGGGAGATCTCTGGGCAGCAGCCAAACTGAGTAAGAGGCCTCGTTGCCAGGACTCATCTCAGAAACACGCTGGGCAGCTTGTCCACCTCGCGGAGACCGCGGACTGGGCGCTGCAGCCTCGGTGGGCCTCTTCTTATGAATGGCACCTCTCCGCCCCCTGGGAGGACATGAAATGGATTCAGGCCACCACATGTCCCATTCATTGTCTTGTTCCGAACACCCGCCCCAGGTCAGACACGTGGCGGGGGGGGGGGAGTCAGCATGCGGGGGCTCCCGAAGGTGAACAAGAGACTCCCGTCATCTGCACGGAGCCCATGCAGTAGTAATCCCAGGGTATGGAAGGCGCTCTTCTCAGGAGGGACCTGGGCTTTGAGGTGGACAAAGTTGGATTGGAATACTGGCTCTGCCAGGGCCCAGCCGCGGGGCCCCGACCACATCACCCGCTCCTCTGAGCTTCCTCCTAATTGAATGGGGAGAATAATGCTTTCCTTGCAATGTCTTCTTAAGGATTATGAATCGGTATTTGGCACAGTTCCTAGCACACGGGAGATTCTCAGTAAGTGACAGCTACTGCGTATTGTGGTAGTGACTGGCCCTCCTACAAGGGTCTCTGCCTTCAAGATCATTTGGGAAATTGCCCAAGTTATTCTGTTTCTATCCAAAGGCTTGATATTTCCGAGTTACTCTTAGACTAGCCCCCCTTACCTCCAAATGACTGCCCTCCTGCCCCTTGCTGAAAAAGACGAGTTGGTCTCCCCTCTTTGAATTTAGTATTTATTTAAGTATAAATGAATTTAGGTATAAATTAAAGTAATTTAAGCGGAATGAATACCGCTACATTAACCTGTGGCATTAGACTTATGCTTTAGGAAACAATAAAATTCAGTAGTAAGCCTGTATTGACTGCTTCACTATGTCTCAGACCTTGTATCCATTCTCTGTTGTGATCATCACAGCAAGCTTTGACTTAGGTGGTTCTGAAGCCCCATTTTACAGATGAAGAGACTGAGGCCTAGAGTCACTCGGCATGTGATGAGGCGAATTTTCAAACGGACCTGACCCCAGAGCCCTTAGTTTGCATGCGACTTAACATGTGGACTTCCTGCAGCTTGGAAGCCACGTGTAGTAGCATTAGGTTCCAGAGAGAGGCAAAATTAGGACCCAGTTTAGCAGCAGTTCTAGGGTTGTAGCTCGTTGGCAGTTTGCAGGCTAGGAGCTGGAGGATTCGGAGTCTCCTCCACAGACAGGTCAGAGGACCCTGCCCTTTCTCATATGGGGCCATGCACTGCTGTCTCTGAGTGTCAGCTGTGTGCGGACTCTTACCATCCCCCACTGTTAAATACTCAAGGGCAGGGACTGGCACCCCATCAACTAGTACTTAGCGCCAGCTGTATGCCTTGCCTTGTGCTGAGCGCTGCAGAGGCTGAAAACAGGAACTTCGCCTCCTGGGAGTCACAGGCATATTGGAGAAGAGAGACACGCCCAGCCAGCCAGCCACACCAGGCCGCCTGTGCCCAGGGCCTGATGCGGAGCAGGTGGGGTGCTCTGCCCCTCTCTAGGGGCACGGGATAGGTGCTTGCACCCACCTGGCACCCTGAAGTTCCTAGAGACCCACAAGGCAGCACCTCTGGGCCCACCTGGCTAGAGCTGTTGATTCTGATGTGGAAACAGAGACAGAAGTGCCCTTGTCCTTTGGGTACTTCTATGCCTTTAAAAGAGAAGCAGACTTGGGCTTTGTGAGTATGTGGTCTCATCACAGCAGCAGAGAATATAGTGAAAATAAAAGGTGGTCCTCCCAGCTCTTGTTTGGGGACTGAGCCCAGGGCCTTGCTGTCCTAGGAGGCCTAACTCACTAACTCAGGACGGATGGCCCTCAGCTGGGCCGGCTTGGTTGGACTCCAGCGTGCCCAGGTCTCTGCATCCCAGGAACCAGTGAGAGCTGGTCCAGAGAAAGAATATGCGGAAGGCTTGGCTTCCTAGCCCAGGGTATTTTGCTCTGCATTGTCCGTCCTGCTGGTAAAACCTGCTGCCACCCATTCAGGGGGTGATATTCTCATGTGTCTCTCGTTTTCTTTCTAATCAATTGCTTATTCTCAGAAAAAGACTGTAGAAATTTATTCTTACTAAGGAGTAAATAACTGAGCACATTTTGTAGTGTTGTCTCTCTCAGGGGAATTAGCATTTAAACAAGATCAAAGGCTTAAGTGAAAGGAATGAAACACTAATAGTGGAGTTTCAGGTCATACTGGATACCAGATAGTGTTTTGAATGGTATAGAGGTTCTGGATCTTTCATAGTGGTACCACCTACTCTCAGTGTAGGCTAGTCCTGATTGGGGGAGGGTGGGTGCTCAGCTATGCACTCTGCCAGCCTCAAGGGATAAAGTAAATCTCCTGATGAAGAGTTTCAGCGCCCCCTACCCCCACCCTCCAGATAAGGCCTTTGAACCTGGTTTCCTGATAGACCAAAGGGTTTATGATCCAGGATGGGGAATCAATGTGAGATCTTGTGCCTTTGGGTCTTTTTTTGTCTCTGTCTCTGAGACCAGAAGTGCTGGGCCAGCATACCCTCCATGCTAGCATTTGCATCTTACTGTGGTTTATTTAGCGCTGGGGGTGGGAGAGGGGCAGAGGGAGAAGCAGTGGGTGCAGAGTGGGGGCAGGGAACAGCTGGAGTGCCTTTGAAGGAGCAGCTGCTACGGAGCCTGCTCTTTGGGTTCACAGCAAAATGGTGGCTTTTCATACTTTTTAAGGGACAATCTCATTCAAAATTCCAGCTGAGGGGGCGCCTGGGTGGCTCAGTTGTTAAGTGTCTGCCTTCGGCTCAGGTCATGATCCCGGAGTTCCACGATGGAGCCCTGCATCAGGCTCCCTGCTCTGCGAGAAGCCTGCTTCTCCCTCTCCCAATCCCCCTGCATGTGTTCCCTCTTTCTGTCAGATAAATAAATAAAATAAATAAAATCTTTTAAAAAAACAAACAAACAACTCCAGCTGAGGAGATAAGAACTACCCTCAGATGATTCCTGTCCTGCCTCCAAGCCCCGTGCTGTGGCGTCCAGAGACCCTCCCCAGTGCCCAGAACACAGCACGGCCCAGGGGGCCTGTCACCTTGTCCCGCGTCACGCCCTCCTCTGGCTCTAGCCTCCAGGCCTCCTGGAGAAGCCAGCTAGGGCAAGAGAAGAGGTTCTGGGCCCTTCATCAGTCACCTTCTCCCTGCCGGCAGGGTTTGGGGAAAGAAGCTGCCATCTCTGCAGCCACATGGCAGTCACCGGAATGCCAGGACAGAATGACAAGCTGAGTGTTTTCCGCTCTGGTGAGGAGTTGCATGCAAATGACTTGGCTCTGAATAGGCTTAATTGTCACCGCCTGATGTGGTGGCTCAGACCACGCTTCCTCCCTCCTCTGGTGGGGAGGAAAGGGAGTAGGGAGTAAAGGGGATCCTGTGGTGTGGGAGGCATGGGCTCAGAATGGCCAGCAGGACTCAGAGCTCTGGGGGGAGAGGGAAGCTGGCAAGGCCAGGCCTGCTAGTGCACAGCTGTGAGCGGAGAGTAGGAATCCACTCCCGACATGATCCAGAGTGCGATGCGGCTCTACAACCGTGAATCTCTTTACGCATCGCAGCTCAGCTGAGAGAGGGAAAATGTCCCTGCTTGGCCAGCCGCGCCCAGCAAGAGAAAGGAGGGGTTGCAAAGTACAAGGCAGTAGATGTCCTCCCTCTGTGGTGCCTGAAGCCCTGCCCTACCCTAACTTCCAGAAACTCTCATGCCAAGAGCTAGCAAAGCCGGGCACAGAGACCAGGCAAGGAAAATCTGAGGGTGGTCCGTGGTAGGGACAGCCAACACTCACAAAATGCTTCCTTCATTTCGGGGCCTCTTTGTAAATCAGTACTTCTTCTTAGAATACACTCATCCACTTCTCACCCCATCTCTATAACGTAGGTTCTATGATTATTACCCACCATGTCTGCAGATAAGGAAGTTAAGGCATAGGGAAGTCCAGTGACTTGTTCCAGATCACTTCGGCAGAGCTGAGATTCAAATGCAGAACCTGGCCCTTCGCTTGGTAACCTGGCCCTTCGCTTGGTATCCTGCCATTCTCTTCTATATAGTAACGCGCCCCCCACCCTGTGCTCTCCTGAAGCTGGAGCAGCAGCAGTGAGTCCTAGATGCTGAGTTGGGCTTTACTGTCTGTCTGGGAGCATACATCAGTGTTGGTTTGATGTTTGTATGTGTGTGCGTGTGCGTGTGCGTGTGCGTGTGTGTGTGTGTGTGTGTGTGTGTGTCGTATGCCCACCTTATGACCCAGCTGGAAATCTTTTGACCCAAGCAAGGTCAGGGTCTTGCAGCTTTCCCTGGGCTGAATACTAAATGGGAGTCTGCTCTGATGAAAGCGTGGGGTGATGGCATGCGCATTCTGTTCGGGGAGAACAACACCCTCTTCAGAGGACGCCTGGGTGGCTCAGTTGGTTAAGCATCTGCCCTTTTGGCTCAGGTCATGATCTCACAGTCCTAGGATGAAGCCCCACATAGGGCTCCCTGTTCAGCAAGGGACTGCTTCTCCCTATCCCACTCCCCCTGCTTGTTCTCTCCCCCACCCCCACCGTCTGTCTGTGAAATAAATAAAACCTTTCAAAAAGGAAAAAACACCATATTCCTACGGTGTGGAGCAGAACTGGTAGCTCTACTGAGCAGAAAGTGCTCTGAACCCCTCCAGGGCTTTTATCCAGGGCAGCACATCTTCCACCTACCTTGTACCTGGGGGTTCCATGTGGGATTTCATTTGGAGGGAGGAATCCATACTCCAAAAAAATAATCCAACACTAGAAGCTTTCTATGGGCTCATTCTGTAGTTCTGTGAGTCTAAATAATAAGGTGCCACTGAAGACTTCTGGAGGAAACTTTGGAAATTCCCTTCCCTCTTCTGTTATCCCTGAGATGGGAAAGAGTACAGACCAGAATTAAATTTGGACATCTGGTGGCCCAGGGCTGGACAGTGAAGAGGGAGACAGCTGCATGTTCCCAGTAGTAACCAAAATATAGGAATGGATCCAGTGTCACTTAGTCATGCTAGGAGCTGGGGCAAGGAGAGGGAGGCCTTTCACCTACGACGCCCTAAGAAAGGTTTCTGGTTTTGCAGCAACCATCCAGAAGTTTGTCCCAAGCCAGAGCAAAATGTTTCATGTTAATTGGTTAGAAATTATCTAATTACTGAAAGGAAACTGGTGCTGAGATTCATATCATTATAACTGTAATTCCACCATGTTAGTGTTATCAAATGTCACTGAGTGATCGCTTTCTGGGTGTTTAAGTTTTTAATGCATTTATTCTTTCAAAACTTTGGGTATTAACATTAAAAAATAAATAAATAAAAGGACAACACCAGAGACCCAACTCCAAGACGAGATGGTCAGAAGGGCCCCTCAGAGCTCTCAGAGCTCCTGCTCAGATTAAACCAAAGCAATTTAGCCCAGATTTTGAGATAACAACAAATACCCTTGGGTTTTGTGTAACTATGCTCCCAAGATGCTGGAATGAATGTTGGCACTGCTCCCCATTGTCACACAGAGTGCCCCTCTGCTCATGTTGCCCTCTTTTCAACAGCTTACCTCTATGCCAAACCCCAAGTTCTATAGATAAGGGCAAAGAAGGGTTTGGAGTTTATATTTGATGGGTCTGAACGTAGACAGAGACAAAAAAGCCAGAATTTCTCCAAAGAGTCAAGAAATCCCAGGGTAGGGAGAAAGCATACTGTTGGAGCTAAGGGGTCCCGTCGTCCCCTGAACCATCATAGACACTGACGATATAGGTTGTGCCTAGGCTTGGGTATTAGCAAACCTGAGTTCTGATTTTTTCTTCCCTTCCTTACAGTCTTGGGCAAATTCCTAAACTAATTCCTACTCTTGAGCCAGATGGGGTCCTATGGAAAAATGTTAAGGTCCTATGGAAACTACTGTCATTTCTATTTTTACCTTGTCAACGTGCATTATACCAAAAGGTAATCCGCTTGGAAAATCTCAGAAAATAAACAAGATGGCTGCATCTGTTAGGCTGAGATTTGAAATCTCTTAAGATTTTATGGTGGGAGAGAGGAGAGCTAGGCAGACTATCTAAGAGTGTTGCATTCTGCCCTTTTTTTTTTTAATATAAGCGACAACATCCATCCCATTGGGAAACGTTAAATAAGTAAATGAGTGTTTTACTTCTTCATATATATGTATATTAATATATATTAAATATATATTTTTGTATCCCCTCCCCCTGCCCCCCACCTGGGACCTGGCCTAAGTTTATGGATAGGACCAGATAGAACATGATTTATATGGTTGATATGCCTAGACTCAGTGTGTCTCTGGTTGAATTTATTTTCCTTTTAAAAATAATGACAGTATTTCCAAAGATGCAAATAAGAAAATGAGCTTCTGCATGATGATTCTGGGGTTGACAATTTTCAAGTTAGAGAATAAACACTTAAATTGCAAAAAGAGGTCAGGAGAAGG